>VZSV01000059.1:2726756-2742816 GCA_013398735.1 Nothocercus julius | reverse complement strand
TAAGTGCCTAGCTTTTCAGAGGACCCAACCAGATATATATGAGTAATTCAGAGTAATTACTAATAGTTACCTTCACAAGAAAACAATATTTATGGCATTTTCAGGATTGGTTGTTCAGCTGAAAACTGTTACACCAGCTAAATTCCAAGATATTTCCCGAAATTTCTTATATTGCAGAAAAATATTCCAACAGATGCAATAAAAATGTTAAAAAAGGTTCATGCCAATACAGTATAAATATAAATCCCTCGCTCATAGCTACAAGGCATTTGGAGATCAATATTACACTGGCATACTATAGAGTAATTTTAAAATGTCATCAGAGCAGTCAGCATCAGTAACCGCATTATGAGGCATGTGAAGACCCAGCAATTACAATAATGAAATGAACCAATAAACTGCTTGAAGGAAATGCACTTCTACAAGGATCAAAACTGAAGATACACAGCCAGCAACCTTGAAGACAAAATCATTTACACACCATGCAGGACTCAGCCCTGAACGTGTGCACTGAATTCGATTCCCATTGATATCAAGTAGCTTTTCGCATCCATCTAGAAACAACATGCATTATGATATATTATCTATATTGCATTATAGACCACTTCAGCAGTGATTACTGCTTCTTTTACACCAAAACATGACTTTGGGACAAATAAGGATCTTTGCATCCTTGATGTTGAACAGCTTATTGCCATGCTAATCAGCCATTTTAGAAGAGTTATTTAAATATATAGATATTATCGCATAAGTAATAAAGTTATAGGCATAAATAGCAACTATGATCACTCTTTGAAGTAATTTAAAATAGAAAAATCAAAACCAGAGGTTTCTTTTTATCGATTTTGCAAATATTAAACAAACAGATCACTGAGTCTTGATATCTACTCTTAGATGAGCTCCGACTTCTCCCTTATGCTACAATTATAAACATAATGGACATCTCATCTTCACAGTAGTAACATTAAGATACTTCTTACTTGTCTCTTTCCTACAAAAAACTGATGGCCTTCTGATTATTTTTAGTAGACTTAAAATCTACCAAAAATTATATACAATACTGATAAAAAAGGCATTTAGGGATACCATGACTTTTACAAGACTTCTGCCACAAATGTTCAGTATCTGCAATATGGGCTCAGAAGTGACAGAAAAGCAAATGGGCCACCATGGGCCACCTGATAACCACCTAAACTACCCTCTATCCCCTTTGCTGCTCTGCCTGCTTATATGTGCACACCAGTTTCATGCCTCTGTAAGGCTATTTTAGAAGCATTAACTGGCTTTTTTTGTTGTTGTTGCTGTTGGTTCCCAGTGAGACAGGTATTAGTTTAATAATAATTTACCTTTTTGTCAAGATTCAAAGAAATAAATATCCACATTCTTCCAGAAAGACTTATCACAAAAACAAATGAAATTGAAAATGAAATTATGTAGTTCTTTCCAAAGTCAAAGCCTACACAAATTGCAGCTTGCATTAAAATACAAAGAGTACAAACATTAAAGTAGAGCTAAAACCACCTCCAGTACAGGTACACGATAAATCACACTATCAGCTCTAAAAATTAGAGTCATCTCACCCTCCAAAACTGTCCAGCCACCTAAATCATTCAGAGTTATAGCAGATGACACATTCAAGTATGACCAAAAAGCACTAAATCCACTTGCATTATCAGCAGCCTGCGTGGCCAGGGCAGGAGCACTGATGGCATCTGCAGGGCACTCACAACTTTGAACCCGAACAAGTCCCGACAGCCAACAGCCGCTTCCTGCAAAGCTGCTAAGATGACTATTAGAAGGTCGACTTCTTGCAAAGCCTCACATAGGCCACGTAGGAGGACGTGTAGTAGGACCGTCCTGGTCCGTCTGCTACGTTGATGTGGGATGGCTTGTCTTTAGAGCAGGTTTTTCAAAAGGGTAAGTGACAGGTCGTCAGCATCGCTTGAGTGTTTTCACCCAGTCCTCCAACAGAAAAGGCTTCAACAACTTGTCTATACTTTAGCATAAAAAAGTTCTCGTGGGGTTCTATTGTTATTCCCATTGTAAGATTTACTACGCCCATAACAAAATGACTTAGTATTATCATAGATAAAGCTAACATCAGCAATATTGCTTCATCTTCCACACCTCCTTTCATTTGAAATCTTTTTCATGAAATTGAGCCTAAATTTTATCCTAGAAAAAGCCATCAATATCTGAGGCAATTTTTGTTATGTCAGTTCCTTTACTCCTGTTCCAAACAGTAAGAATTTTAAAGATAGTGAAATTTAATATATTTATAATTCATTTAGAGGGAATAATTTGAAGCAAAGGCATCAGTAAGGACACAGCTCTTAAATGTGTCATAACTTCTAGCTTTGCAAAACTAAACATTTTTATGTTATTGAGTAGATTACAAAGGAAAGATGGAACACCATGAAAAAAGCAGCACACAAATACAGAAACAGAACTGCCCTTTAAATAGGAAAGCTAGAGAAAAGTGCACCCTATTTCAAAGGCCATGCTGCTCTTTGAAAGATCTAGGCACCTTCGTTCTTCAAGCTTTTGAGTTCTTGCTTTGAGCACTTTGTACCTTTGGAGAAGTGAATAATGTTCTGCTATGAAGATGCTGGGCTTAAGTCAATTTGATCAAGTGCTAATCACAAAGGGCAAACTTTTGCAGAAGATCCAAACAATTGAGTACCTGGCAGTAAAAACATATAGAAAAACATCCCAAACACTACAATGCAGCAAGACACATGCATTTCAACTGGAAGAGCCACAAAGATCTTCACCCTACACAGGTACGGATCCTGAAAGAATAATAGATGTTTCACCCATTATTGTGATAAACCTAGAAAAGACAGTCCTAAAGATGAAATAATTATTTCTGCACTAGCAGGCAGGAAGTTTCAACCCCTTGAAATAGAATTATTTTATAAAAATGCGAGATTTGAAGCTCCTCTTCCCTGTCCAAACTACCAACGGCTTAGGAATGTCTAGGAAAGCCTGGAGCCTTCAAAGAATTATTTAATCCAGATTTACAGTTTTCCCTTTTCAACAAAAATATGATGCTAGTCAAATGAAACAAATAGACATTCCTAGTTTATTATTCATGTTTTAATGCAAGAATTGCATTCTTATTATATCACTGAAATCAATATCTTTGCATTACTGTCCTATGAAACAAAAAAAAACAAACAAAAAAAAAAAATGTAAAATGCTTAGCAATTTACCACTTCGTATTATATTACAAATTTGCCTGGAAGTTCGTTTTTACACTTCGATCTAAAACTATTACCCAAGTCTTGTACAATGTAATTAAATAAATTAAACTAGCCCTTGGGGACCTCTTGCTCTGAAATTTCATTTCAGATCCAAAAAGCGCCTGTAACCTTTACTGCAACCATGTCTAAAATGCTTCTCGTAATTTCACAAGTAATCAGATCTTGACAGAAATGCACACACTTGTTGATGGGACTCCTCCTTACTGATATCCCTAAGGATAAATTTACCACATCGTGATTGATGAGAACTCTATTATATCAGAACCCTTGTTTAGAAAAGAAAGTTATCCTGAACTCTGCACTAAGGCATCTGGAACACAACTGGGTAGTCACAAGGCATGGGCACTGCTGCTGCTTCTTCCCTGCTAGAGCCACTGGCAGGTCACTGGAAAGCTTCAGTGACCAACTACATTTTTATTCTAGTTGAGGCCTCCTCAAGATCAGGTCATCGCAATCCTCAGGTGAGCAGTGATCTGCCATAGTTAGGAACAATAAGGCAGAACCTTGAAGCAGAGCTTTAGGAAGAGAGCTTTAGGTGCAAGTTACCTTGATTTGGAGGATAAAGGGAAATATTTTTAATCCAGCTCCCTCAAAAATACTAATTTCAGATGCCAGCTCAGAACTAAGCTCTGGATTCCTGCCTTCCTTGCACAGTCCTCCAGACCTGCCCCTGCAGTAGTTTAACAGCTGTCAGTCCTTATCGATCAAACACATAACTTGGTAAATCTGGGTAGCAGCAGCCAGAAAGTGGTAGGTGTCAGTAATCGCTGCTCAAGACACTGTCGAGTTCACTTAACATGTTTTTCTGGTCATTACACCATCTTTAACATGAGTGACACTGAGCAAGGGAGCACGTTCTGCCATCGGAAAGCTCTGCAGCCCCAGGCACCAACACAGGAGCCGCAGCCCTGGTGCTGCCAGCCGCCCTTGGGCCTCCCTGCCCACAGGAGCCAACCCAAGTGCTCCGACACCAGCAACTCCTCAGCTTCCCCATGTCCCTGCTCAAGGTGCCGCTGTGATTCCTGAGCGCCTGGCCTTTTCCCCAAGCTCCAGAAGGATTCAAGTTGACTTTTCGCCCAGCATCTTTTCTTTCTTTGCACAACAATTCTTTCACAGTCAGTGGAACAACTTAAACACTTGTTCAAGTTAAAATGCCTAAGCACTTTGCTCAACTGAATCTTTAGCCATCTCTTCGCTATAACAAAAGACAGCATCAACCTGAGAGACACTTCAAAAAAATAATCCTTAGAAAGATTCAAGGAAAGTATTGCGATGCAGATACTCTTATTCTTTCCAGCTAAGAAAATAACACTCTCCTTTCTGAAACACAAAGGTAACCAAGGAAGCACTACATCATTTCCAAAAGGCTCATTTTGCAAGAGAAAAGTGGCAGTTTATTATTTTTGTCCCTTTAAGTATGTTTTAACTTTGAAAGCAACACTGCACAGCATCAAAACATTCTTTATGCACAACAGGCATATAACAAGGATCATAAGTGATGACTACTAAGAAAATATTAATTTCTCCATATGAATACTTCCAAAGGTCATATCTGCTTTCCTCATTTATCCAAGGCTGATGCTAACCTGTCCAGAGTATCTCAGGCATGTATCATTTACTTGGTTTTGCTACAGTTGAGGAAAAGCTGTAACATTAGCGCAATTTGATCTCCCTAGGAAACAAATCAATCTGTCTGAAGAGCATCACTAATTTTAATAAAAATAGGCTGATTAATAATATTAACATTTTAACGCATAACTGAATTTTATTTTTAACTTATGAATTATTGTAAACATACCCAAGGAATAGACTTACAGTGTAGCTGTATTAACAGCACAGTATGATATCAAAGCCTAATTTCAAAACGCCTACATATGGGGAAGGCACATACAAGTAAATAGATTTATTGTATTACAGCCAGACTATATAGTCAACTAAAAGCCACTATGTTCAGGAAAATGAGTGATTTATGTTAAGCACATAGAAAACAGCAGCCACGCAAAAGCCTCTCGCAAAACTTGACAGTTTGGTTGTGCCAGCCACTGCATTGATCAGCTGGGGTACAGAGAGCCTTTCTTCCCTTGCAACTTCCAGTGAAGATGGAAACCATCCTTCCATCACCGTGGAACTGCAATTACTAAACCCACCAGCTAGAAAAGTTAAGAGTCTTTTTGGTCTCTGAGCTCATTGTCCCTTGAAGGGCAAGGCATTCGAAGAAGTGGCATTTAACTTGAGAGCCAATAAAGCAGAGTACTCCAGTATTTCACAGTTCTAGTTACATACCTGATTCATTAATACAACGATGTTGCCATACAAAAGACAGCTTTCCTGAACACCAGATGCAACAGAACTTGCAGGAATTGAGGACCTGCCTGAAAGAATTCCTGCCCTTTACTTAGGAACCCATGAGTTAAAAAAGCACCCTTGGAGTTGCAGACTTTTTTATAACTCCAGTATGGACAAAGAGCTATGAGAAAACTTGATGGTTTAAGAACTCAAGCAAGCAGATGACTTTCTCAAAGCTTAACACATTCTAGTACTTCTGCTGTTTCACTTAGAGCATCTTCTTTTAGCTTTATATTTCACAAAATTCTTTTGTGTTTACACCAAGTAGGCCTCAAAAACATGATAAATGCTCATGAAATGCCAGCTCTTTGCTGTATACCTTATGTCCATCCTGACAGCTGCATGAACTTTCCATTTCTGCTTTTTGCTAGAGATCAGCTTAGCTAATCCTCTTCAAACGCTCACCAGAACATACACATATGAAAATATGATTAAGCCCATTTTGTACTACATCATGAAAGGAGTTTATCGGTTATGACACTGCATTAGGACCTGTCAATCCCATAAGAGCAGCCCCTGAAGTACACTAGCCCACGCAGTAATGTATTTACAGCAGAGATCTGGGCAGCAAGTCAGTGGAAATTAGAGACAACCGTCCGTGCAGAGGCGCTGGACTGAAGGGGACTGTAACAGATCTTCCTCGATAGGTGTATTTTGATCTAGCAATCAATAGCAACTAACCTGCACCTATCCACCATGTTAAAATTAGTGTTAAAATCCAAATCTGACTCTATAAAAAATGCTAGAAAACAGAATGAGAATTTTAGAAACATACTCATCAGAAACATGGATAAATTATTACTACAGAGTCAAGAGTTTGGGCACCAGATTTAAGAAGAGATGCCTTCAACAATAACTGAAAACAATCTAGAGCTATTCATTCTCTGGAAAAGTAGGCAGGAAGGCATTCATCTAAGTTTGCTGTAATATACTTTAAAAGCAGGCTGAATATAACAGCAGTTAAATCTCTGAAAAGTGACTCTGCATCGTCCCATATTGTTTTCCTGAACCCAGGGGAGTATGCTTGTCTGTATGTTTTAGTGATGCACACAGCTTTGACGACACTTCAATTATCTCTGTCTGAAATTGAATCTGTTAAGAACACTGTAAAGCGAATAATCCAATTCCTTCTAATACACCAGACTGAATCCCTGAGCCCTAATGAACATTTTTCCTCTTTCATTCCCTCTCCCTAGAGCTAAATTGTTGAGTCAAGAACCTAGCAATTATGTTTCATTTAAATATTTTGGTTTATACCCATTCATCATGGGCAACTGAGGACATGACTGCAGTGAGCTTCCCAACAAGGCAATGCAATTTTAATTACCATAAATCCAACATACTAGCTGAAACAATGCCATCAATATCTACAACAAAGCACTCCTAGAAATACTAGAATTAGAGGAAAACATGGTTTCCAGCACTAGCTATGATTTCTTAATTAAAGTATCTTTATGCTATCAGATTTCATTATAGAAATTTATATTAAAAGGACACAAAATACTGTTCAAGAGCTTCCTTCTTTTGTTAGCAAATATCCTCCAGCAAACCAAACCCCCAATATGATACTGTGTCAAGAACTTGGTAGTTTCAAGGATACTTTATATTACTCAGCTACACAATAAACTTCACAAAACTCAACTGGACAAGATCATGAGCTACCTGATCTAACCTCGCAGACAGCCCTGCTATGAGCCCAGAACTCAGCTAAATGATCTCCAGCAGCTTCTTCCAATTTAAGTTATTCTGTGATTCCCACCCTTCAAATCAGAATTTGTTGTCCAAGATGCACATAATGGCTAAGAAGAAACATTTAAATGATATTTTAGAGGAACACAGGCAGTTCTACGCAATATGCTTTACAACAGCCATTATTTGCATGTATTTTGATACCGGAGAGAAAAAAATTTGATATTAGAAAAAGCTCTAAAATTATGTTTACAATGTTCTTTTATATACATCACTGCTATTAATAGACAAAATTAATGAGCATTTACTTTTCCTGAAAGTTGAAAGAGTAAAGACCTATGACTACATCTGTATCTGTTCAGTTCAGAATTTGTTTTCACATAGAGTTAGTCCATGATCTCAATACACAGTATTCTCAATGTTTAAGAGAGTCAGACATGCCTGAGGTTTGTGAAAATCCTTGCCAACTGTTATCAAAGTAAATATATACTTGTCAGTGCAACCTTCATTAAGCATTATCTATACCTATTTATCTAAAAATAAGCTACACAACCCAGTAAGTGGCTTATCAAAAATGAAATGCATAGCATTTACAAAGTCAGATATTTCATGTTTCTAAAAGCCATTTTAAAAGGTTGGGATAAAGAAAAACACTTTTCTTCACATTACTTATCCTTAGAGTAACTTTTGAGGTAAGTAATAATACTGGATATGAAACACAAAATTGGCTACTAAACTCTGAATTCTGAAAACATAAATCGAGTAGTACGACAGAAGTCTGCTCCCTTTACTTTTAATTTTCAGCTTCAAAACAATTATGACAATCATTACCGCACAGTTACAATTATGCAGTATATTCCACAAATACCCACATCCACAGGACACCTGCAGCACTAAGGCTGCAGCACAAGCAGAGAGGCAGTTTCTGTCTGAAATTAGGCAAACGTTAGCTGAACCAACAATAATTGAAAAACACTGTCTTCACAAAGTTCCTAAACTTTGATTGTGCAAAACTTTGAGAATATCTGAACTTGCACTTCATGGGCCAGAGAGCATATCTGCTTCAGAGCAGAGTAAAACTCTTAGCTTTTCTTTTGGTTATTGTTTGACCTATTTCAGTGAGCAACACATCTTTTCCTGAACTTTACAATTTACATCAGCTAAAAATAAAATCATCTTTAAACCTGTCTAAAGAAACTTCAACCTCTGCCTCTAAGGTAAATTGAAATATTTTGGTCTTTATAAATGCTGCCATTAGATAACGTAGGTGAGTTTCATATTAGTTGCAATTTTCTCATCATCATAACAAAAGTGATCTTCTGCCAAAGAAATAAAAAAAAAAATCTTTTCCATTTGCTCTTCAATAGCTAGTTTAACAGTTAAACTGATAACATAACAAAAATAAACAGACTTCCAAGTATAGGGATATTAGTTTCCAGTTTAACCGGGCTTGAGAAGTTCAGGTAGAGACAATGATCAGATGCTGATTCTACCTGCTACATTAATTTTATTTTGACTAATTGAGTAATGTCAATAATCTCCACAAGGAGGCATATCTGACCTTCTCCACAAAGTGGACATCTTCACATACTTGGGTTTCTCTTTACCCAGAGCTAATTGCTTCCTCATTTCTTAGTTCACCGTGCAAGAACACTCTGGTGTTTTGCACAACTGTGTTTTCCCTGCACTTCTAAGGAACTTTGAGATAGCTCTCAAAAATGATGTCCTGTAGGACAATCCAGTCTGTTGTCACACTGGTGAATAGAAGTAATTTTTCCAGAGAACACTCAATAACTCCTTTTCCCAAGAAAGGCATTAAGACGCAATAAAAGTACTTTGCCATCTTTTGGACAAGACTTAAAAAATAAGCCCTAGAAACTGGGGGTCCATTAAACAACCTGGGGCCAGGCTTTTAATAACATAATGAATTAGGGTTTGGTGCATTCATGGTGTATAACATTGAGGGTTTGCTTGAAGCAGGGCACAGGTCCCTTGGGATTTCCTGCGAGTGCTGCTTTACTCAGCCCTACCACTTCCAGGAACACAGAGTGCTTTGTAATCCTGACTCACCCAGGGCTTATTGCCAGGCAGGATTAATACTTGCTTAATTGCTCTCACTTCAAAATCCCTGGACATACCCTAGTCAATCTGCAGTCTGTGTTCAGAGCAACTCTAAGACAGAAACTCAGGTCTAGGAGCCCACTTCAGCCACTGCCCATATTTATACCTGTTTGGATAACGTTTGCCCTTAATTTGCATTTGCTTTTCCGGGAGCCAGGCAACTGGGGATTTAATAGTCCATCCTCCACAAAACTCCCTGCCTTCTGAATTGGACTTAATCTACCACAGACCACGTGAACTGTGCAAGGGCCACTAAAGAGCTCCCCGCCTACAACTCGAGATTTTTCTTGAATCCTGGGGATTGCCAACACTTACTTCATTTTTGCTCATACTCATCCTGCTAGCTCCTCATCCAACCCCACCCACTCCCTTTATACAGTTGGCTAACACCTCCTTTAAAATATAGGACTCATCTACACTTTACATTGTGATATTTTATGCGCCACCACCATTGAGGCCACACAAAATACTATTAACACAAATTAAGTGCACAGTGAGTTCTTCTGCTATGTCGAGGAGACAAAAATCCTCCCTTTCATTATTTCTATGGCAGATCACAGCATCATATACCTCAATTCCCCCACCTCCAGTTCTCAAAGGTTTTCAAAAGATATGAAGGAGAGTTGGGTCTTTGCCACGTGACTGGAAATCTTCCCCTGAGAATTTCTGAGAAGAGCTGAATTTACTTTGCTGGCTGCTGAACCCCTTCATCCTCCAGAGGTACAAAGAGCAAAGATGCAAGTTTGCCTCAAAGTGCCCTCAGGGTGAACTTGAAGAAATCAACCTTGCAAAGAAAACACAGCCCAGGCCCCCAGCCCATGCAGGTCCATGGTGGCTGCCCTGCTATTTCAGTCAGGCACAATATTCTTCAGCTTCTTCAGAAATCTCCTGTATTGCTCTGCTTTATTATCCATCCTTAGAGGCACCAGAATTTTAGCTCTCTGTGAAGCAGTTTTTATTTACTGCTTCGGCATAGGGCATTGCAGTACCCAGCACTTCAGTGTCTTCCTGGAGCTTTCTCTCCTACATATGCTGCAGGATTTCTGGGTAGGATTTGCATTTTATTAGAAATAGTATCCTTTTAATTAAATGTTAGGCTACATATTTAAATTGGAAATGTCAGAGGCTTAATAAATTATGAAGTTTTAACATCATAAATACATTGTACAGAAACATATAATTTAAAAAAATTCTCTGGTTTGAAAAGCTTGAGAAATATATGGAAATATACAGCCAATTTGTGGCTGTTCCTACGGTTGTTGAATTATTTGAGATATGTTTAGATTGCAGATAGGACTATCTCCATATAACATTTACAAAAAATGACAGCGGGAGAAATGAAAAAATACTTATTTGGAAAATTATTGAAGAGATCCCACCACCGTTCGGCAGCAAGAAACAGTTGTCACTTCAGCTGCAGTGAATTTCAGTTCTGCTCTTATCTTCCCGAAATTTGAATCGCCTCTGATATTTAAGGCTATGCTTTGGAAAAACAAACGTATTTTACAACCAAAAGACACATTTTCAGATTAAGTTTTACAAATTAGATTGGAATGACAGGGGAAAAAAACCACACACCCTAAAGGTTCAAGTCTCCAAATAAGATGTCTATTTAGCTGTGGGGCTTAACAGCACCAAGCTAGGGAGGGCCACTTTCCTTAAATCAATCGTGATCAATAGGAGGCAGGTGGCCGGCCTGTCACCCCACGTGCAGCTCTCGGCCTGATAAGGTCACTGCATCCATCACGGGGAAACTGCTAAAAAAGCGTCGCAGCAAAAACTCCCTAAACTCTGGGCCCATCTATCTGCAGGGAGAGCAGGATGGATTAAGCTGGGCAGCTGCAGGAATTAGATGGGGCTACAACGTTTGATAGAGTTTGTCAAATTCCAACTTGCTTCTTATTCTTCCTTTCCCCCAACCTTTATGAAGAGTGGCAAAACTGCACCGTATGTGGATCTGAAGGGATTTCTCACAGTTTTCTCCTGGGGTTTCAAGCACTGTTTTGATACCATTTCCCACAGACCACATAATTTTAAACACACCCCACACTGTGTTCCAGTTAGCCACAAAGTAGCTATTACTGTAATTAAATGTTGTCTCTTTGAGGGGGACAGATATTGCAAGCTCCTACTATAGCAAAATGCCATTGCACAGCAAGTTGTACAATAATCTTTCCTGTTGCTTCAGAAAGTCACTCTAGAATAGCAATAATTATCTAGTTACATTACTTTTATCGCTCTTTGTACAGTATAGATACACATACTGTATCACTCTGAAAGAGTCAAAATTAAACTTTTGAAACCAAGTACTAAAAAACCGTCTTCAAGCAAGATTTGTAAACACCCAGATGTTTTCTGGAGTGTTTAAATGTTGATTTTGATTATACATACACCAAATTACAGCAGATTAATCCCCCATACTGATGCTAAATTTGATGCTCCCCCCCTCCTCTTTTTTTTTTGGCGGCCTTAGAGTTTTGCTTCCTTAAGGTCAAAAGCAAAAATAAGAGAACTGATACAACTCTACTAAAAACAAGCTGACATCTTATTTCTAAGCTCTTAGAAATGTCTTTTTAGAATAAGTGTGTTGTTTAATAGCCTCAGTACTAGTAAATAATTTATTGCAGAAACTCTTTAAAATATTCAAACATTACTTGAATAGGATACTTAGCACATAATCTCCATAAAGTAAATTTCACATTAAAACAGGCTTTTCCATTCTTTCATTTCCCCAAAGAAACACTGAAGTCAGAAAATTCAAACATCCTCTACCATTAATACACGTTGTGAGCGTGCTTGCGATACAAGGTTTCTCAATTTTTTTCAGAGAATATTAGATTCACAATCAGCAACATTGATAAAACATCACTGTGAACATTTAAGATGCAGCAAACAGCTTTATAGCAAATGTGCCAACTAAGAAAGGCTATTCATTGCATGTCCTAACCGCAAAAAGTCTAAATTAATGTTTAAATCATGTGCTACGTTCAGCTGTTTTTTCCCTTTACAACAAAAATAGCCCCTTCTTTCCTGGGACCAACACCACTACAAAATCCCTTTCCACTCATTAGAAGAAACAGGCAAACACATTTCCAGAGGACCTGTTTCTGAGGTCTCCTTAGACCAACAGGGCAATTTTGTGGGCAAGGAAATCTCTGTTTTTTAGATTTTCTTCTACATTTACATACTGAAGTGTTGAAAGATCTTTATTGACTGCCGTGAAAGAATTATAGAAAAACTCTAGTTAATCTTGATACATTTTTTTCCTTAAATAATTAGCTCATTACTAGTTAGGCTTTTTTTATTCCAACAACCTAAACCTTAAAATAGCCATGTAAAATAAAGAAAAAGGTAGTTCAAGCCCTGTGCTACCCTAAAAATGCATTCTAATGAGAACTCCAGAGCACTGGACTGGACTCTGACAAAAGACTAAAGTTCTTCTCCTGTCTCTGCCAGCCCCCTAGTCACACATGAAACTATATTCAAAAAAAAAAATCTTAAGACATTGCCTATTGCTGAGCACTTGAACTGTATATAGAATTAGCCGAGCTGTATCCATTCATAAACACAAGCACAAGGCATAAAATTGCTCACAGTAGGCGCTCTTGTAAAACACACACAAAGCCATGATCTGCATTTCAAATTAAAAATTACAACTTATTACAAACAAAAAGCTTCTCCATTGATACAGCCATCTAATTTTGCATCTTCCTGAAGAACTTCAATGTATCCAGCAAATTAGCAGACATAGGATCTAATTAGCCATCGAGACAGCAGGGCAGGAGGAAGAAAATAAGTTCAACCCTGACAGTATCTAGCAGAGAATGAACCACTAACATTTTGCCCTCTAAACAAAGGCAGGCACTGTATGAAATCACTTTAAAGCATTCACTGAAAAGTCTTTCAGAGGAAAGAACTTATAAAAACTAGCAAAATACCCAACTTGCTACAAAGGTCTTCCTTTTTTGGCAATAGTTTTGAATATAAAATAAGTCTAAAATTAATGTGCTAAGGGGCCCATAAAGCACAGGTCTCTTGCAAAAAGCACAGACTGATTTCTATCAAGTTCAGTCTTCACTTCATATACCTCTGTTGATCCCCCCCACACACACCCAAAAAATGGCTGGTATCAAGTGCCACTAGCATTTGTTTTCCTTTTCCCCCCCCACCATTACATCTAAATTTAAACTTTTTTTTTTTTTAATTAAAGCCAGCTCTTCAAGAAATAACTATTTAAAAGAATAGGCTAGCATTCATATCATTATTCCTTAGCTTTAGAAAAAAAAGAAAAAAGGCAAATTTGGGCGTATTTTCTCTTCCTAATATTCATACTACAAATTGTATTGCTCTAGCTCATTTGTCACGAACTTCCTAAACATGGACATATTTACTCACATGCGTAAACGCTCAAGCATCAGGCCCTCACCTTTTGCTGCAAGCTTTCCTTCTTATTATCTAATGCTAATATAAGCCCCTTGTATCAGTTTTACAAAACAGTATCATACTCTATTTGATTAAATATTTTTTCTGGTTTCCTTCAGGAAGAGGATGAAAATAAATTTGAATCTTTGAAAGATGAAAGATCTACTTGATACCTAATTATCAAATTAAGCTTGTGGTTCTTGCAATTGTGGCCATTGATTTTGCTCAAATTTCAAGTCAATCTATTCTCCTATCACTCTGAAAACAATTTTAAATAACTATTTTGTTAATTTGCTTAGCATACGTATAAAATTCTTGTTTGTCCTATATTTGTTATCTAGCAAGGCAATATCAGATTCATATAAAAACAACATTTCTCTATTGTTATCCTTGCCACTGATTCATTCCATTAACCCTGAAGAAACCATTTGATTTTCTTTGTTCTCCCATTTCTGCACATAAACAATGCAATAATAATGTAACAGAGAATTCATTTTTCCTTCAAAAGAGTAAGTAATAGTTTCAGCCTACTTAATGGTTTGAAGATAGTAAGTAATGACACATGGCCAGGATTAAGATAATGCATTTAACTAAAACGTAGAAATACATTTTATTCCAGTTGAAGACGTGTTCTGAAAAAAAGTCTTAAAAGTATTTCAGCCCCTCAGCAGGTGTTAACCACAAAAAGCTTTTCTGAGAGGAAGCAGTGTCCTTTTCTGAGTCACTTTCCTAATATAGTTCTCTCCACAGGCTTGAAAACTTCACTCAGAATTTAAAAATGATATTTCCTACAATATATGCACAAAGAAAAGTGCTTTAGGACTCATTTACAGGTGAAGATGAGGTTCAACATACAAAAGAATTTAAGTTTTCAAAAACTGAGAGGTTAACAACGCATCAAGATACACAAGAGAGAAAGAAGAGGATTTTCAGAGTCCATATCCTTCTTCCTTTACATCAATGTCCAACACTGCTTGATCGATCAGCGGCTTGGTTGTGTCACAAGATGGATGGGACCCAGAATTCGAGAAAGGCTCCGGGCCCAGTTGGGCGGTCTCAAGGTGGGCCCAGCGTGGGCTCCAGGGCACTGAGGGGTCTCCTCTCCCAGAGGAGGCTCTGATTCCAAACAGGCTTCTCCCCAGCCCGTCTCCAGTGCTCACAAACTAAGAGGTGGTTTTCAAGCTGAAACTGCACTACCGGGGAAACAAGTACCAGCGGGTGTTTGTCCTGCTGTGCCGAACGTGATCGCTGCTCACCTTCGGCTGCCTCGACGCTTGCAAGCTTTGATACCCCTCACAGCACTTCCACAGCAGCACAACCCGGAGATTTGGAACATCTGAACAAAAAAAATACTCTGGTGGCTTCTCTGGCTGTTCCTGGCTACCGCACTGCTGTTTAAGTTAAGTTACTTTAAAACTGAACCCCAAATATCTTGATGGGCTCTGATCCTGGTCAGATCCTACTTGTAGCACAGGTGCACCCTTAACTTCAATTCACATCTGGTAATCTAATCAAACAGACTTTGCTTGCCACACACATTGCCATACCGATTCATCTATCGGCTCTGTGGCCACTGCAGAGGACAACGCAGAGCCACAAGTCAAAACTGCGCTCTGCAGACTAAGCCAAAACTAAGTAATTTTTAAAGCATGCCAATGCAGTTAAAGTTTCAGAAATTCTCATTTACAGAAGAGGACTTGATTTTATCAAAGCGTTAATTTATCATTTCATATGACAAGTCAAGCTATTTGCAATTGAATATTTGAAAACTTGTATAGGTCACACCTGCTACTTATATACTGTTGACACTCTTTGGGTTTCACAAATACACTGCCAAGGCTTGAAAGTACAAGATAAATTCAGGCAATTAGTTTTGTTTGGATTACTAAAACAAGCCATAATTGATTGCTCATATTCTTTACTTCATTAATGATTCTCTAATTAGCAAAAAAACTTATCAGTATCTGTGGCTGGAGGGTTAGCAGTCAGTGATAAAAATACAGGTGTGAAATAACCCAATTTACAATATCAGATGATGTTAATGATTTAACACAAAGTAGCAAGGTCCCATGAAATATAATCTAAATTCCTATTACTACCTACTGACAATCACAGCTTTATATCAGGAAATGATTACTACACTTATCTTCTCATTAGCAGCTAATTTCACTCATTCCTCTTGCCAAGATAATTGCAAGTTTTTTTTTTTTTTTTTT
>VZSV01000059.1:2700761-2726520 GCA_013398735.1 Nothocercus julius | reverse complement strand
ATAGCATATTTTTAACACTTCATTATTGCCAGCTTTGGTTTTCCTTACTCTCTTAACCTGTCCCATTTGCTAAGCCTTGTGGCTTTTCTTCTTATATTCAAGAAGTTGCATTCATTTATATTTCTGAAACACAATCCCACCTGATGTAATTAAACTAAAAAGCTGTAATGAGGAGGTAAAAAACAACCTAGTCAGTTTGTGGAGAAAAGAAAAAAAGGAAAAAAAAAAGAAAGAAAGAAAGAGAGGCATTTCAGCTTACATGGACCAAATGCAGCAATACAACTGCTGGAACCAACATTCAAGTGAGATGGAGAGCTGATACCCCTGACTGGTCGTAGCAATAATTCAACATTGAGTAAATACATCTAAATAAATATGCCAAAGATCAAGAAATCTATTTTTTTTTTTTTTTTTGTATAAAAATACCACCTCATAATTCTTAATTATTACTGTGAAGTCAACCATCCCTGGACAGCACGATGAGCTTCTGCTGCCATCCTGAGCTACCTGCTATAACACAGAGCTTCTCTTTTCTGTTTGGGTTTTGGGCAGCTGGGAAGGGGACCAGACCAAGGAAGATTCCCCCTCGCTCCCCTTTCCTTTTTAAGCCACCGGAACAGGGCACCACTCATTTAAACAAAATTTGAAAATGCCTGAAAGTCAACGATCACTACACCAATCTCAACACATACATCCCCCCAAAACACATGGAGCAACGTGGCGGGAGGGAAGACCACTAACAGCTATCTGGCTTGAAATCTTAGGCAGCATTTTCATTGGAAAGAAATGCCCAGTAGCTTCCTTTTCAATCTAGCTGTACAAAGCTTCCAAAGATCAAAGAGGTTTCACTCGCACGCATTTTCATGCCAATGGCTAGGAGAAAGAACAGCCTTCGAGCAAACTGCTCAGTGAGTCCCTAAGTAATCAGAGAGCAGAACTGAGTATAAAAACCTCCCAAAAGGTCAGTAGATAAGAAAAAAATAATTATTAACTTAAGGGCCTTTTTCTTTTCATTTTTAAACTCCACTAAACCTGGAGTTACCCGCTAACTGGAGATTTAGCCATACTTCTCTAAAACAAAGTCACATATTAAAGAAAGTAAAGACTGCTGAGAAAGAACTCGAAACATGTCAAACTAATCACTGCACTGTTTTCTGTTTAAGATGAAATGGGTTCTGTCAACTATTTCTAGCACACTGCTTAAGAATATATTCAAAGAACAATAAAAATCCTTTGGGATATTATGAAGTCCAGATGATTAACCTCAGTATGCATTTAACACAAGAAGTTAATGAAAGTATACAGTACTTTGTAAGAATTACAGAAACTTAATAAATTAATCCTAATCACATAGTCCATATCGCAACTGATACCGTCCCGATTCCAGATTTCCAATTGAATGTTTGTGCAACCTTCAGGTTCTGACTTTCTACATGTCTCAAACTTAACAAGCCACCAGCAAGTGACCCGCATTACCCGCCTGGGCACACACAGTAATTCTGCACCATTCAACCCCACAAGTGCCACAGAGTAGAACTAAACATGGACAGGTGCCAGAAGCTTTTTCTGAAAGAATTTCCTAACAGCAGAAGAGATTTTATCTAGTAAGGACAAGCACGCAGACTGTTAGTGTGGTCCCATTCCCTTTGTACTGGGTAGATGAAGGCAGAAGCTAAGAATGTCAAGTAAAAATCTGAGATCTAGTTTCTCAAGCCACAACTTCATTGCTTCAAAAAAAACAAAGGTCAGAACACATCTAATTGTACTTCTCAATTTGATTTTATCACCTGCTACTCTTCTACAGTCACACAATTCATTTCTGGGACAGCTCAACAGAGTTCAAAAGTGGGGAAAATAAAAATGCTTAAATAGTAAAATACTATGGCCTGATAGTGTTCCAGTTTCTAGTATGAAAGCAAATATAACTTGAAAAATAAGCTGAAGGGTTATGCTGAGTCTAACCAGATCTACCTTCCACAGCAGTGGATGACACACGTTGCTTCCTGTGAACCCTGGGCTCCAAAGGGTGGGAACCAGCAGGTGCTACTGCTGAAGCACTAGAACCTGGTCTCTAATTAACACCTCAAAAGTCAATTAAGTATTAAGCATTTTTAAATGATCTAATACCTGAAGGTATATTGCTATACAAAGGAGTACTTTATCTCTGTTTAAGACATAGCATTGGCATTGAGATGGATTAGTTGTCATCTCTACCTAAGTGATTTTATCTTAATGCATTTTCCATTCCCTATTTGTATGATAAACTCATTTTAAACAATTCACTATTCAAAGCAAATAAACAGCACCTCAGTTTTCTTGCAAGGTCTTCATGTTCATAACTTTGCTGAGAAACGTTTATTAAAGAAATCCTCTGCAGTTCTGGAGTTGAACTGAAATATATAGCTTATAACACAAAAGACTTCTATATTATAAAGTAATATAATGTTCAAATCACAAACCTCTATGACAGAGAAAAAAAAAAGAGATACTGAATATTTGGAAGACTGTCTGCCAATGAGCTGAGCTTGGTTCAACTCTGGGTATTCAGCACTTGTGCGAGTGCTACAACCACTGCCTAGGGATGACAACTAGCCAGGCTGCCCTACCTGCCATGAGGAGGGAAAAGACCTGGAATCTCTGTGGAAGAAACAGAGAGAAATATCCTTGAGAAAGCAGCATGAGAGGCTGCTAGCAGTGAACTGATGACTCATGCTTTTTCTTCCCCCCCCACTTAAACTTGTTTTATTTATGCTTATTTGAAAATGTTATCCTGCCAAATTGCTCTGATTATTGCTATCCCATCACTGCTGAGTCAGTTACCAGCTTACACTGCTTTAAGCTGAGCATACATAAATAGAAATACATGAAGTAAATTAAAGACAGGAAGCATAAAAAAGTAGGGAGTAGAATTTATGACTCTTCATAAGGAAGATTCTTTGCTGGAATTTTTATCAGGCTAAGAATTGAAGAACTCTCACTTTTCAAGATGCTTTCCAAAAAAGCTCTAACAGTTTTAACATATGATCATTTCAGTTATTTTTTGAAAACTCTAAGCAATGTTTATGTTTGTTGATAATGCCCTATAACAGAACTGACAGTTGTCTGACTTTCCAGTAATTTCATTTGAAGCTTCAATCAAACAATCTCAATATTTTAAAAGAGTTCAGCTGTAATGACATCTTGTCACGTTAACATGCCATTCAAAATGTTCAGGAATAAAAATCACCCTCCCCTCCATTCATACACATCTCAGCTTGCTTGATTAAACCTCTCTTTCTAAAACTCATCCATCTTTTGCTCAGTCTCTGGTAAGCAATCTTCTAATCAGCTGCATGAGAGCACAGAGCAAGTTCTTGGAAGTCAAGTGAAGAGAGAGGAAAAGCTCCAAAACACTAACAAAGTATAGAAAAACAACCTGCAAATTCCTACCTCAACATTCTTAAAATAATACTTTACCCTCAAGAATCCTAAGACCATATAGCAATTCTTTTATAACAACTTTGGTACAGAGGTTGGAAAAAAGCACCCCAGAAAAGCATATGCTGAGTAACAATTCACATGCCATATTCTGAAAGGAACAAGTACAGCTAAAAGCCCCTGTCTGATAAAGATTTCAGGTACTTATTTCAAGAAAATGCTCAATTTAAAAATATGTTTTCAACTACACTTCTTACCTTGTCTTCATGTTTTTGCCAGCGGTTATGCTCAAACCACTTTCTAATACAAAGATGATCACCAAAGCGTCATGTTTCACAAAGAAAAGAATAATGCAGAACACAAACACCAGAAGACAACTGAATGAAATTAAGCTTCATAAATACACTTTGATGACTTCATAATCAGGTCAATAGATCTAAGCAGTCACAACAGCCCAATAAAATTACCAATAACTTGCATCAAACGGGATTCTTCCAGCTCACATTTAACTTTAAAACCCACAAAGAGCCAAACCTGCCGAGAAGATGCTACTAACGGTATAGAGGAGGGGCAGGCAGCTCAGGCTCCTCTGGGAGCGCCCCACTGTGACTGGAGCCACCACCTCTCTCTGTGAGCAGGGACCAGCGCTTACAGACCCAATAACCACCCCTCCGCTACATGGCTGCCTTTACCAACACTGTTGCTTTATCTTGAACAGCTTTCTTGACTATTTCTACCAACCACCATGTGCAAGATCAACAGTAGACAAAATGACAGAGCAAAACCTCTAACTTATCTCATCTTCCATAGCCTAGAACTTGACAAGTCACAGCTGCCTCTGCTGCCACATTTCTTCCCAAAACGATACTGAATATCACCTTAACCGAGTCTGCAGAGAAGTCAGATATTCCTAGAACACAGGATGTATTCCCACCAAATCTTTTGGAATAAAACATGCATATAAAGCTGTGTAGGGAGGGTTGGTCTTTCAACTGTATCTAACATTTAGCAAAGCTTCTACTCATATTTTACACTGTCACACGATCACAAGAAATAAGAGGCACTTCGGTTTAATTGCACATTCTTATCTGTTGCCTACTTAATTCAATATTCAGAGCTAACAGTTTGAAATTCAGCAGCAGTATGGGTAGCTCACCGCATCTCCTTACCATACTAGGGTGCCTAAACAGTTAAAGAATTTCCTCAGACCCGTACATGGCAGTATTTTTAATTGAGCAAGCACAGAAAGAAAATACATACAAAAATGATTATTTGAGAAATGAGTAAAACAATCTTAATTGTATGAAGTTTAAACTGTGTGATAGTGAAGGATGGAAGAGACTGATTCAAAAGAAAAAAAAAAAAACTTGAATTTATCCCTTCAAATACCTTGCAGTTAGCAAGACACCTTTGTCCAGAGTCAAAAGCTTCCCAAAGGTCTACAATGCTTTTGAACTGGAGATATTTAAGTATTTATTGACAGAGGGAAGCAATATAAAGCACTGATCAACAGTAGAATCAAAAAAACCCTAAAACCACCTTGTTCTTCACAAAAATAACCATGAAAGTTTCTTGCTGCAAAAGTCTGGCAGCAAAAGCCTTGCACACAATTTTGTTTCAATGCCAATCAGAGTAATAACATCTAACATGAGCAGAACATCTAGGGCCAGCCTTCCTCACTCTCCCTGTAGACTGGAATTACAGTATTTGCATTCTAATTCCTAGGAAATGAGCCAGATCATCTTATAACACTAAGAGACAAGAGAAGTTGGTACCTACAGAGAAAAATTCAAGACATATAATAGTAAAGATAATAGTGTTAGATTCCTCTTTCCATTTGCCTTCTCAACATACATCTATATTACTCATAAATTCCTTTTGTTAAGACCAAGTTCTATAAGAACCTCTAAAAATTCAAGGAAAAGCTTCAAGAATTAAGCATGACTCTCTGATTTTAGGATCAGCTTCCAAAGGTAGAAAAGCTCTAAAAAAAAAAAAAAAATCCAGAATTCTTTTCATTATTTTTATAAATTTGATCTTCCTAGCAATGGCAATTGTCAACATTAACTTACTTCTGGATCCCAAAGAACATCAATAAATTTACCTCCCATCTCCAAGGGAGCCACAAGTTTAACACTAATGCAACAGCTATTTGGACACTAGGATACAGAGACAGGTACGTCATATTTATGTTAAGCAGTTATAAAACATTTACAGTATTTCTGTCACTTATCTTACTGTCTATTCATTTCAAAACTTTATGTCCCTATATGAAGGGAACACATGTACTCTAAGTGCTCATTTTCTGCATTTCTCATCTTATTTCACTGGGGAAAGAGCAGAACTGAATATGCACCACCAATCTGAGACAGAAATATTATATATTCTGGGTTATCTTGAGGAATTAAAGTGTCCCTAGGTTATAATTTCCAAAGCAAAATCTATTACATTTATTCTGCATATTATTCTACATATATTATGAAAGCTTTAAATCCCAGTTGACAAAAACTCAATTAAGCTCATCCTTCGAGGACTGTTCTACAGGTAATGGAACCATTCATAAGGATGTTTAAAACTTCATTAAATAATACAGGTAAATTATATTACAATTTATTCAACTAATTTGTCATTAAAATAACTCAAATATATTCCTTAACAAGAAGGATCTGTTGATTAAATGAGAGCTTTCTGTTCTTAGCAAAAGACAAGGGAAAGGTTGGAAGCACCCAGTTTTCACAATATTTTGCAGGTGGCCTCTTGCATAGTCTGATCAGATTTACTCCAGAGCACCTTCCCTGTGAGCACTCTGAGTCCCTTATCATATAAATCCACTTAACACCACCTGTACTTTTACACCTTGACATGCCCAGAACCACTGTTATTCCCAAGTGTAGTATAATTGTCTCAAAAAATGTCAACAGCACTTTTACATTCTTGTAAACCAGGCAGAGCTCCAGCTGACAACCTCGCTCAGGGTGACAGCTCCAATGCCTTCAACCAGGAACCCCTCTCCATAGGAGCAGGAGAAGGGAAAAACACAGATTTGTGACTACGAGTTAGGTCTGCAGATTCATTTCCCTGAATATGGCACCCAGACAATATTAGGGTTTCTACAGACGTACATTAAAAGTGCATAAGCAATACCTACCATGGAGCTCCTACCTGGCTCGCAACTTCGATCAGAAAAAAGCACAGCCTGTTGGGATTTCTATATTGTAAAATGCTGGAACAGCTGGAGGTGACTGACACTTGGCTACTGCAGATATTAGATAAACACAATGCTGAAGGACCAGGCATCCTTCTAATTCCAGCAGTCTTCAATGCATATTTCTACCACCCTACTCATTTATACCATAACCCCACTTCTCCTGAGAATCTGGAAAGAAGTCACTGAACTACTCAAAGAATAAATTAAGGTGAAATTGTTAATATTATTTCATTCCAGGGGTACTCCAGATAAAACTCTTCTGATCTCGTATTCCTTTGACTGATATTCTGGCAATAATTAACACTAATTTAAATGGGAAACAAGTTAGAGTTCACTTTACAAATTCAGAAAAATGTTTCATTTCTCCTGAAAGTAAGCTATCCCAGATCTTCAAAATGTTATTAGCACCCAAAATAATATCTTTTAAGAGCAGTTTCTAACTTCAATAAGTTTCTAACTTCTAACTTCTTCTGTTTAAGATTAAGTTCAAGAGTCTGATAATACTGTCCTTTCGAGTCCAGCTCAGTACAAGTATGATTTCCATGTTTATGGTGATTCTGTTTGGAAGGATTCTGCTATTCTCTAAGCTTTATGTATAAAGTTTCTCATGTTTCTGTAATGAAATCATGGAGTCTTTGCTTTGGCCTTAAACCATCTGGGACAACAACATTTCTCTTTGATTGTTTCAACAAGTGTGTTGCTCTGGCCAAGTTTCATAAACTCTCCCATCCCTTGAGGCTATCATCAATTTAGATTGCAATTCATATAAAAACTTCAGAAAATGTCACAGTCCTTTTTGAAAGAGTATTTAATGAGCATACTAGCGCATCATTAAGGAGATATGAAGCAGAACACACTACTGTCATTAGCTATCATAACAAATCATTGATTTTCTTTATTTAAACAAAATGACTGATTCCATTAAAAATGAAGATAATATTGAGATTTTTTTTTTTTTTTCAGATTCTCAGCACCAATCATTATTTTCCTGGAAAGTTAGGGGACTTCACCCCTGTCACCCGGCTGCCAGTGAAGACATGGGTGAAGTCACAGTGCCTGGGAGAGTACAAGACAGGGGAAGATAAAACCATGTAGCTAGAAAAACCAAGCGCAGATTTCCCATGCACATCATTGGCATGGTAAACCTCATGCTTCTAGAGGCAAAGACCTCTAACCACTGTGGGCTTCAAACTCTATTCATACATTCCAGAAGGGATGGGAAAGGACCAGAGATTTCAGAGATCAGCTGGGTAGACTAGGAACACACCAATTTATTATCCAATTTTTACATTAGGTTTTTCTTCCAATTCTGGAAGCTGCTGGATAAAAATGGTTATTGACATCTGATCTGCAAGGGGCTCTTATTCTCCTGCCCAGACAGATCCTGCTTCGGTCTCCCAGAGTGTTTTCTGCCACGGAACAAAAGTCTAGAACTTACCTAAACACATTTCACATTGTCACTCCCTTCTGCAAGCATACGCTGAAGGGCAGCAGATTCTATTTCTACTTTCAGTAAGGTATTACATGAAAACAAAACATGTAAAAAGTAGCTGATGTCCTCAGTGTCCCTTTTACTTACCCAGTGCTGGGTATGCAAAAGAACAGAACGCCGAGGCGAATCTACCATTACAGGACTAAATATATTCTGAACTTGAATCCAATTTTGTCTTTTTTTCCCCCACCCCCTCCGTCTGGGCTCCATTCAATATGAGGTGGTGGACATAAAACTCTTATTAATAACATACAAGCAGAATGTCCTTTGAAAAGCCACTAGATAAAGTTAATTACTGAAAATGGAAAGTGTCCGGTTGTTTATTGATTAGGCTATTGTATTTAAGAATACTCTTACATATAAAGTACTAGTCTGGAAAAGTGCTATTGATTTTAGCTTTACGACTGCAACCAGAATAGTCCCTTTGCAACACAATGCTGTATTCAATAAAATATTTTTTGTGCTGTACAGAACAAGCAGGTACCACCTGTAATGCGCAATGTGCTCTCGGAGAGCCTGCTTGTGCAGGGCATTGGACTACATCTCCAGAAGTCCCCTCCAATATCAACCATTCTGTGATTTCTAATTAACAGAATATTAATGCGGTCATTTGGGCAAGGGTTTTAGTCCATTATTCAGTTCCTTGGGAAAAATTTCCTTTAAATAATATATGTTAACAGATCCTGGTAAGTTAACCATCTTTCCAGAAATTCTAAACCCAGTGACTGCTTAAACACAAGGTCTACCTAAAAGAGCTGAGTTTTGTTTTTCCTTCCTCCTAATGCCAAACTGATAGATGAGTCCTAGAAAGAGCAGGAGCACAAGAGCGTATGGACACCTTAAGATATTGCGAAAAATAACAAAACAATTTTGTATCATTTTGATTTAAAAGGTGAAATAGCATCATGACAATAGTGTGGTTTTCTATGGGAAAAACTGTGAGCAGCAGCTGGTTTCCTCACGAACATCAAGAGAAAGCTTGCATTTTGGGGTCCAATATAATATAGGAAAACCTATATGGAACTTGGGAGACACTGCAGAGGCTAACATTTAAACAGACAATTCTTAAGAAATAACAATACTTAGCTTACTGATCTCAGGATATAAGAACTGCAGCGCAGAGAACACTTAGAGCCCGTTTCTAGCAAGGAGAATAAGCTGGCCCTGAGAAGAGTAAACCTGAATGGCTGTAAAATAGCATTCAGAATTTAAAAAAAAAAGTTCTAATATACCAACAAAGGAATTAATATATATCAAGTCTATTAATTCTCATTGAAAACTATAGGTAACTAAACATAACCTAAGATAAGTTTTTCTGGTCTAGGACACACACAGGTCCAAAGATTTTTCAGATACTAGTTGTCAGAGTTCAGGCAAAGTCAATAATCACAATGTCTTCTGAATAAAACACTTTTTGTCTCCAGATTATAGGTCTACTAGACATATTAATACTTTCTGCAGTATAGCATTTTTTAAGGTGGTATTGTACACTGGCTAACTGATTTGCATTAAAAACATTTATTATCTCAAAAAAGTGAAAACTATTTTTGATGAACCCTTCATTGAATATCTATATCATGGAAAATTTTGTCTGGAGACATGTCACACATTTACTCCCCAAATACTTCACTCTTCTCAGAAAAGTGATTCTACAGAACCGAAGAAATGACAAGACAGACAGGAGAATATTTATAGTTTCCTGATCAGTGGCACTATGCTAGAAAAAGCACTGGCTGCATCTTTAAAACCATACTGTAGTCAAACATTTTCCTAAAAATTACTTCACACAAAGAACTTGAGCTTTGTCACTTCTCAAAAAGCCTGTTCTATGTATTTTCATAATGGAAATTTAAAATCTTTAAAAAGGCAATATTATGAAGTCTGTCACTTGCTGTCACCACAGGAGCAATTTTAACTTTTACCAGAACATTGTTGATAGCAAGAGTTCCACCCTCAGGAAAAAATAAACACAATTTGTGACAGAAACCAATATTTCCAAGTCAAAGCCATTTTTCTGTGGCAGTTGCATTAACTAATATTAATATATTTTACACTACACATAATTTGGAAAAGATCAAATTGGAATGACAGATGAAGTTTCTCACATCTTTTAAATTAGCTCAGTATATTGACTATTTCCCTGATATATGTACTAAGATTAAATGCTGCTGATGGATAGATGGAAATCTTTATCTGTAGTATAAGAAAGTCTCCGAGCTCTAATGCTTCCACTCAATTTTCTCTGCAAATGAGCATTTAAAAGCAAAAAAAGCCAACTCGGATTCTGCAGACTGCAAATCCTCAGCAATTAAATTATACTGCAGAAGAGTGGCACAACTGTCTTCACCTCCACTCTAACTGATAAATGTTAACAAGATTCCTTCGGGAGAGGGAGATCTGGATATCATTTTTATGCTACCAACAGAATCAAAAGCTAATTGGAGAAGCATTTATCTTTCCACAGTCTTTATAAATTCTACTATACTATGTTACTTCTCAAACTACTAGGAATCTTGCGTCTTACCAAATCTTCACAGTTGTAATAGTACTTTTTAAACACACACAAAGTTCATAAAAAGCTACAGGACAAGAGCATTTCAGTCTTGACTATTAGCTAAATGGATAATTAAAAACAAAACACCACAAACTACCCTCCCCCAAACCACGTAATTGTTGCCTGTACTCACACAGGTTCCTAAACTAAAACTACATCAATAAAATACCAATCATGAAAAGTAGCGATGTTGGCAACTTCAGACCAGCACTTGAGTCAAGGTGAGTTCTTAGAGTGCAGCACCTTTAAAAAAAACTCAAGGAACTGCATCTTTAATTGTTAAATTTAGGTATATATAAACTTACACGAGCAATATAATTTCTCTCAGCACTGTTCGCTTCTGAGATACTACACAAACAAAGCAAAAGTGCTACTCTTGTCATACCTTTCTTTGAAAGACCTTTCATTTTATTCAAAAAGAATTGCTATATTTTTGTGTTCCCTGTTCATAAATTATTCCAGAAAAGATGAGAAGCAGTGTACCTCTAAGATAGGGGATTAACCAAGTTCCCATTTGCTAAATATGACTCGATTTCTTCTCCCCTTCTACTTCAGACATTCTCGTGCCTCTTATCAAAAGCAAGGAGACAGCCATGGTATTTCCTGTTGGATCAGCACAATTAAAAAAAGGAGAAAAAAAAAAAAAAAGAAGGAAGGAGAAGCAGGAGTGAAAAAAGGAGAAAAATACTCTTATCACATCCTCAAGCAGAAGCTAGAACATCCCTACCTTTCTTTGCAGCTTTTGTAGGAGGATTTTCTGTCATTTAATAGATTTTCTCAAAAGGGCTGCTAGGCTTGTCTTTTAAGAAAGACTCGGAAGAAAGCTCCCTGGGTGGAAAGTTACTGGAAGTCCCATCCCAGGTACCCCGGGATGACAAGTCCTGTGATTTGATTACCTTTTGTTACAGTTTATGAGGGCAAACAGCAGAAACTGCTTGTCTCTACAATGCTGCAACAGCAGTGCAGGGATGGCTCATTTCATCTAATATTTTATACAGGAGATCTGAGGTAGCAGCACACGATTAAAAAAATCAAGACAGAGCTTTTTTTTTTTTTAATGGCCTCTTTTGGCCACATCTTCTGGGAATATCACTTATTGCTCAAGAAGAAAAAAGAAAAAAGAAAAAACAGCTGTTTTCATTTATTTTAAGCAACAGTTATTTTAGTATAGCATATTCTCACCTTTGGAGACTGTCAGTGCCTTCTCCCTCCACCTGGTAGCTGCACATTAATTAATGTAGCCTGGAGCATCTGTCTGTTGAAACACCGTACTATGAATCCAAAGCTACAAAACTCTCCCAGTTAAAGCAGCATCTTCCCCAAATCGATATTCAGTTAGCAACAATTAAGAATAATTCCTCAGAACTTGATAACTAGAGTGAATGAGTCCACTCTCCTTGTTCCTCATTTGGGCTTTCACCATAACAGAACAAGCCTTACCACGACAAGAGTGGCTCTTACACTTTGATACCTCTCCTTGGAATTACCAGCATTCTCTAATATGACCTATCACACACATCAGAGGCAATACAGCATTAAGTCCCTTTTTAAAAAGTTCAGGTTTGCCATGTATATTGCATATCCAGAGCCTGCATTGATGTAAACCTTTTAGTAAAGAAATCAAATATTGTATAGGATACAAATGACTAACATGTAACAATACCAAGCATACCAGCATGTTCTGGATACAGTAAGGGCGGGCAATATTTATAGTGGAAACTTAAAAAAGAAAAAGAAAGTGACAGGCAGCCTGAGTACCATACTACCCTTATTCTACACTGACCACTTTTTTTTTTTTTTTAAACTCTCCTACCATCCAACCAAAAATAAATCTGGCTTTCTATATCAATCTGACCGCTTAACTGCTTTATGAACTCACTCTCCCCGTGTTCAGACTGTAAGGCAATAGCCCATGGAATATAGCACACAGACAGACTTCACAGTGGGTTTGTAGAGTTTTAAGAAACAACACACATCTGGTGCAGAGAACTTCGTTTATATCTCTTCTTCAGATGCATCACAATACATTAATCTGTCTGTTTTCCAGTGTATTAGATTAACATTTATCTCTTTAAGCACACAGCTTATCTGTCAAAAAAAATCCTCTACAGTGTCTGGAGCCGTCTCCTAACAGTGTCCTAGTTATGTACCGACTGTTATTTACTGTCCCAGTTTCGGTCATTTTGATAAAGAAAAAAAAAACTTACTCAATCCTGACAGACTCATTACAACAATAAGCATTATTTTCAGAAAACCAGATCAGCTATTTCCAGAAAAAGAGTGAAATTGCTCTCATAAATTTGACATGGCAGAAATGTATTTGAACTCTGAGTATGAGTGGCAGTGATAAAGTCAAAGCACTTTTTACTTCTGTAGGAATTAGACTTCTTGCAAGTATTTTCATGCCTCTAATAAGTGACTTATCCAAAAACTGTGCTTTGAGGGATATTTTCAACAGAACTTATAGCTTTCATTTCAAAGCAAGTATCTCTAGCCTTGTAACTGCAAAAATAATCTCAAAAAACAAACTAATGCCATTTCCGTATACTAGCGGGAGCCAAAGTTGTGCATTTGTCTTTGCCTTTCCTATTCATATCCTTTTCTGCCATAATAACATGTCACCCAAGGAAGCCAATTTCAAGACCCAGGCTTATTCTTTTCTGCCTATGCCTGTTTTGATTGCTACATCATGAATTATTAGATCAAATTTGATTTTTACATTCCCCATGCTCCTTCAGATGTTCAAGAATGCTTGACAATAAATATGTGCTAAAAGGATATAACTCTAGACACTCATGTGTCCTTTTAGCTAGCTGATAACTATGGAGTTTCTCATCTACACTTTAATATTAAAGATCATACAGAAACACATAAAAATACTGGGCTTTTTATAGCAACAATCATCTGCCCACACATATATGGCTACGGTATCTACATGCATATTTCTGAATTTTAAGTTTATGTACTATTGTATTATTAACATTAGATTTTATATCACTTACTAGAGCTCTTGTTGAAAATGTGGAATACTTTTTTTTTTTAATTGTGAAATATGCACTTAAGTTATATATTTGAATTGAGATTAGGACTACTGTTATCATCCTATATTATAGCACAACTTATGTAAAGGGTGATCAACTCTTAATTTACCAAGGCACTCTTGGCTGTAGGCTGAAAAAAAAAAAAAAAAAAAAAAAAAAAAAAAAAAATCCCGAGAGATTCTAAGGGGGGAACCTTAAATTTTGAGAATAAAAAGGCAGAAAATAGAAAGTCCAATAAGCTATAAAATTTCCATCAGCACAAGAAGGTGTATTTTTATAAACAACCACCAGCAAAGAAGATGACCTACAGCAGCAGCATATTCAGTCCCCTCGACAGCCAGCGATTCCCCCACCCCTCAGGATTTGACTGCTTAGAAAAGTCCCGTGGCAAGAAAAACAACTCCAGCAAGGGCATTACAGGAAAGGTGACCAATAAAGACAACAGGAATCACCCAGCAATTACCAAGGATGCTGAGCACAAATATCCTTTAGGAATGGGTTCCAGTTCTAAAACCACTTGCTAAGACACATGCACCAGAAAAAAAAAAAAAGTGCTAAAAAATAGCCTGTATTCTGAATGCCACTCATACCCTTCTTTGTATTCAGAACATTCAGCACAACAGTGGAATAATATAAAGCAATGCATTCAGGTTATCTCTTAGCTTTTATGATTAAATATAAATTGGCCAGTTCTACTCTTTCCTTCACTGAAGGGAATTTTGGAAGTCAATTTTTATTTGATTATATTCAGAAGTCACTTCTTTAAATATCAAGAGACTCTTTGAATATCAGTGTCATAAGCAGGACTTGCGAATTCACAGACAGCACAAATTCACATACTAACTTTTCATTTCCGAGAAGCTGGAATCATATTCGGTACTAAACCACAACAGAAAGAGAAGGGCTTAGCATATGCCTTTGTTTGCATTAAAGAGTTACAAAGTAATGCAACACAGCTGCTAAACCATGAACTTACATATAATTCTAAACATCCTACTCAGTGTAAGTGGAAACAGCACAGCTTCGGTGCTGTAAAACTTAAGGAAAGTTTATGACACCAACCTGAATACAAAGCGCACTACACCTGTCCTTAACATTCTCCACCTGTGTCCTCACCAAACTCTTGGTTTAGATTCAATAATCAATTGCCTAGGGACAATCTGTTGATTTGTAAAAATACTCTTGTGTTGCACCCATACTTTGAAATGTTCCTTTTCTTAATCTATCTTGGTCACAGCAGTACTCGCCAAAGTGGCTCATAAAACAAATCATGGGCCATGGCAATTGCTACCAGCACCGACAGCTCACGCAGCACGTGGTGTGCGCGGCACAAAGTACGAGGGGCCTTTTATAACTTCCTCGGAATAAGAGCAAAACTTGCTTCAGCTAAAATACAAAGTTCTCATATGTTGGTAATGTGTCAAATTGATTAAAACACAAAAGAATGGCATGTGAAAATGCAGATCTGCGTTAACTTGCAGTTCCGTCTTTTTTTTGGCCTCAGTTTTTGGTTTGTAAAACAGGGAGAAAGCCACTTATTCCCACGGACCAGAGGATTAGCTCAAGCTTATAAACTATTTTAAACAAAAAGGGATATCTCTACAACTGCTAAGCAATACAGTTACTGGTGGTTTTCTTCTAAAGTGAAGAAAAGGAATTATTTTCAACATAGGAGTTTGCTTTTACAGCACGTTTTCTCATTACATTTTTATGGCCCAGTAACAATGAGGAAAACGTTCTTTAAATCAAATTGGCTTTACCTTTTACATTAAAAAACTTTTTATACACAATAGATGATTATTGGGGGGCAGGCAGACTAATTTTCTTTCTCAAAATCATTTTTTTTGAAAAAAAACAATCTTCAAAAGTTTTACTTAAGTAAACCAACCGAACCATAAACCCAAGCCAATAAATGTTTGCTAACCAGTCACATTCTTCCTTCAAGAATCTTTATTGCTTTAAAATATTCTCACAGTCAGACTGTTTGTTTAAAGTTGCTTGAATAAGATAACAATATTTTTGCTTGAAATTCATCCCACTCCCTCAGAACTAATAGTAAACTACTACAAACATTCGCATTGAACTACAGTTTTCTCTGTAATGACAACAAAAAGTAGCTCTCCATCCACTTCATCAGTGCTCTTGGCAGCCACAACTCTACATCTGTGCCAACCATCATCTGCATGAAAACCCTGTTGCTGGTTCCAGGAGAAACAGGATGAAGCTGCGTTGCACAGGAGGGATTACAGGAGTTCTTACCACATCCCTGAGAATCAGATCCTCCTGACTCCATACATACAACATACTTGCTAATTTAGGGCAGAAGCAACCAAAGGGGATGGGGAAAGGAAGTAAAGCAATTTCCAGGCTTTGAGCTCTTAGTCATTTATTAAAATAGCTCATTAGTGAGCACACACAAATTTTAAGAGGGAGAAATCAGAGAAGCATCAGTATTTATGGGAAATGGGATTGGCCTATTTCTCCAATAAGCATTAGGAAACAAGAACATAAGGGGGGGGGGNAGCTTGAAAAGTGAAGCTCTTCCAGTGACTCACTTTTCTCACAATTGCTTTTAAGCCACAATTTGCTTTTTTTCACAACCTTCCTCATGAAATAAAGCAACAATATCTTAGCAAAACATGAACAGTAAAGGTGCTCCCAGCTTAGACATTCTCATCCCACATAATAAATACCGTAAAAGATAAAATATACCTTTAAATCAAGACTATCATTCTAAATAGAACCTGAAGCCTAAGCAAAGGGAGGATAAATACAAGCTTGTCAAGACTTGTAATAAAACTAAAACGTGCAAAAATAAACAAACTACAAGTATTCACTAACAACTAAGAATTTATCTGCATTAATAAAGAAATACTGCTCTGAAAGAAACTTACGGGATCCAAATGCAGAAAGGAGCGAAAGATGTTGAAACCTTCTGCACCGGGATGCCCTCTAAGCCTCCCAAGAGGCTAAAGGTCCAGGAGGGTCCTGACAATTTATCAAACTACAAAGGTAATAGTGATCTAGCCAGGCATTTTTAAGGTCTGTTTAAAGTTTTATTTGAAGTTATATAAGGCAATTCAACATATGACCTGAAGTTTGAAAACTATGAACAGAAGTCATAAAACAAATACTAAAATATTCTAAGTTCACTTAAAATGCAAGACACACATAGTTTGTATAATAATTTTGTTAGTAACATGCACTGTCTTTGTTTGCACGATCATTATGAATTTTCTGTACTGCCCCACCCATCATGGGCTCTAAACACCCAAATCTTCTAAAACATCTGGATATCCAACAAGTTAGTCTTTTTTTTTTTTTCCCTCCATTTCTTTCCCCCCTATACTAGACTAGTTTCAGACTAACGAACAAAGAACAGCACAACCACAGACAGAACAGAGCCTTGTCCCACTGCAGGACAGTGGAATGGGGCAACGCACAAGCTCTGCAAGGTCCCATCCCTCAGGCCAAGTGTGCAAAGCTCAAGACCTGACATTGACACCTACATTTTTCGCAAAGGCTGTGCAATCTAAGTTCTTACCTATAGCAGTTGTTCCCCTCTCTGGCTCTTCAAGCAAGCCTCCCAAAAATCTGAATTCTAAACCAACATCTATCCTCTTAGGATATTTTTCCAAACAAACCAATGTGACCCGTCAACTAACACACGTTACTTCAGCATTTTACATTAGAACCTAAGTCTGAACTGTACGCGCATACGTGTATTGGCAGTATCACCCCTGTTCACCGCCCCCAGCTATTCTGGATTTTCTCTCTCATACTGTACAGGCCCATCAAGCACCTACCAGGATTTCTCAGCACATCAGCATCTTCCCCCCCAAACTTAAATCACAGTAAATTCCCTCTGGTGCCTGAAGGTTGCTAAAGTTCCTGCCTGGTCATTATCTTTCCTAGATAACTCCATTCATATGTTAACAGTTCTTTTTAACTTATTCAATTTATTTAGACTGTGCTATCTGACCAATAAGTCTCATTTCTGTGTTCACTCTCCCCTCCTCCTGCCACCTAAAACTGCTTTAAAACTACTTGTTCACTCAAATGAATAAAATCATATGTTTCTTTCACTGTGCAAAAAATCCTTCACATTTTCTGTACAGGGATATGGCTTTTCTTTTGCTTTAGGCAGCACAAAGCAAATCAGGTCACTGAGCAGAATATTCCTCAAAATCGACAACTTGGAAAAAACATTTGAGGATTAGAACCTTGCCAATCACCTCTGGAGCATCCAACAACAGTGCAATTTTTAAATATACTAACTGATGCAAAGTTTTCTAAAAGATCCAGACCAGAAAAACAGAAATAAGAACACCACAAACATCTCCCTAAGTGAAATCCAACTCCAAAAGGAAAATCAGAAGACAAAAAGGAAATGAGCAAAATATGAGTTTGCTTCTATGGGATGTTGACAGCAAGACAGTAGGAACAACATCATGGCAGCAAACCTCAAATATCCTACCGAGTGTCTAACTGACACTGATCCACAGCAGTACAGCAAGGGCCTGGGGATGACAAGGTGTCTCTCAGCAAATTCGTGGCTGCATATATAAATTTTATATAAATTTTTCCCCCCTGTGAAATTCCACAGCAACACGACATACTGGAAAACAGAAATTGCAGTTACCTATGGAGTGCTTTTCTCTTCTTTAAAGGTGTTTATGGAAGCTCCAGGGGCACTGTGCCATGATTGAGGGGACTGTTGTGATTAAAGCAAAATGAAATAAAGTTTCTCTGTGATAAAGTTACACGTTGGCTGTGTTGAACTACCATTTTCTAATTGTTTTTCCCTTCAGCTGTCTGATCTACTTGTTTGTGCTGCTAGCAGTGATGGGCCTTGACAGATAGACAGAACAAAATTCCCACTTAGGGCCCCTCTTACTGTGTCAGTCAAAGTTAAGAACAAAAGACAAAAAGAAACCAAAAAGAGTCCACCTTATTGACAGTTTTCCAAGACTATTCCCCATCCAATTTTTGACTACACAATATCCCAGGGTCAATAAAAATCTCTTGCATGGTAGAAAAGTAAATGGTAGGAGAGGGCTGAAACCAGCTGACAAGCCCGCTTTGCTCTCACACTAGGAAATGTTTTGTAGGACAGGTTTCAGGAGTTGTTTTGACTCTTTTGCAACTCTCCAAACTACTAAAACGTTAAGGCAGATGAGAGAAGCAAAATCAGCTTTAGTACATATGCGATGAAAGTCAAATGGATTCTCTGTCCATTCCAATGAAGTGGGGCTACATCCAGAGCCAGGACTGAAAAAGGATCGAGTATCAGCCGATCCGGGCAGCTCAGTAACAACTACCCTAGGCAGCTGGTACCTACACTAAGCTGGCTCTATACCGTGTTGGTGATGACGAAAAGCAGAAGCCAGAAAAACAAGAAGCTGGCCATGCTAACCCTGTGTCTTTGAAAACAGCAACTTTTATATTCACTTCCAATCAAAGCCATTTAAGTGGTAAGTATGTCAACCTTTAAAGGACTCTGACTCTACACAACCGGTCAGAGCAAGACCAATTTCTGCGTGCACAGATGTCCCCACTGCAGTAATTGATCCCAGTCACCTAAGAACACTGCTAGCCTGCAAAGCCACTTTTCCACTTCACACCATTTCAGTACCTTTCTTCCCCTTGCATGCACATAATCAAGTCAGAAAGCAAAGAAAAAAAGCAAAACATAGAACTTTTGTTAAATTTTAGTCAAATTCATTATGAGTTTATGGACACAACTTAGCTAATTTACTTGATTTTTCCTCTGTTTGAGCACTATTACACTGGTTCAGAACTTAATGAAAAAATTATTCCAACACTCTCAATTATAATTGGAATATTATCCTATCCCAAGCCATCAATCCATGAAGTATGACTTGCTAACTATCTTAAATCTACAGCTAAGAAACAGGCACTTTAGCTACTTTCTTATTTAATGACTGAATATGTATATGCTTATTTAGTAACAGTACGTTTACAATTACAGATTACAAGTCTGTAATTAGTGGTTTTCAGATTTAAAAAAGCCTAAATTGCTGTAATCTGAAGAGCCATTCTTCTGCTTTTCCTTATAGGCTTGCTGTTAAATTTCATACTAGCAAAAATTGCATTTGTAAAACCTCTATTACACAATTGCATCACAGATCATTTTTAAAGAAAACCAACAACTGAGGCATGTATAAACCAGCATCGACTTCCTTAAACCTGCATCATTAACACAACATTGATCACTATGAAATTAACTGAAAGCTCTGATTGACTCTGAAACCTAAAGATGGCAACTTAGATGTCAACACTAGCAACTTGATATTAATGTTAACATACAACTATGACAAATGAATTGATGACACGTGCAAATTCCTGACACCTGTAACTTCATGTAACAAATGGAGTTGACAAATGGATCTGATGGCAAATATTATGCGACTCAAAGTTGTTCTGAAGTTTGCATTACAACTGCACTGGCTTGTGAGAAATTTTCTACTGACTTGCAAATTGTGTGACTACTTTCAGTTGTCTAAATTACACTCAATCAGAAAAACCCTTACAATTTCATAGTGTTCTTGACCAATTCCACTTGGCTGCAAAGCAGCTGCAAATCAGTCAGACTTTCTTTTACAAATTAGCAATGAACAGCAGGATATTCAATTATAGTAAAAATATTTCATGAATTTTTATACTATGAACATTGATCTTATGAGAACTTACAAAAACCATTCAGTTTTAGAAATTGTTACCAATTCACTTAAAATACTAGACCACAATTATTTCAATAACTCAGTGTCTCTGCGAGTCAGCTATCACAGTTCACAACTAGTTAGCTTAGCTGAGCTCTCTGCGTTCACAAACAGAACTTGCTTGCTCTGCCCAAGACCCGTTTTCCTCATTATTTCTGTAACTTGTGTTACCAATGCACATAACATCCACAATCATAACACATGGGATTCTGCCACACAGCATAAAATTACAGAACAAAAAATAATTATGCCAAGAGCATTCTAAATGTTTCTGAGAAATATAATATTAAAATATGGATTGCATGCAATAATAAGCTAGATATTAGACATGGTAGCTTCTTAAAGAAATAGTAAGTGGCAGTAAATAAGTCTTTTTCCTGTTGCAGATGTCCTCTCTAGACATTAATACTCTCTAGTATAAGTTACTTTTGGCTTTTGTTCCTAAATTTGTGTTGCTTTGATAAATGCTTTTAGTCTCCTCTCCTCGTCAAAGCCTTTTTTTTTTTTTTTTCCCCTCCAGAAAGCAAAGTACAACTGGTGATAAAAGGGAAAAATTAGGATGCTTTCTGCCAAAATATTAGTCACATTTATTTTTACATTTCCTGGAATGTCCAGCATAATCCCTTGAATAGATTGCCATAGATCTAAATTTTAAACCTGCTATATTTAAAGACCAGTCTGGAAAGATGGAGCTTAATTAAGAATGAAAATTAATACATATGATTCCTGTAATCCTGAACTGAACTAACTCATGACAAACTACTCCACGTTAAATGTATATATTATACACACACTTCAAAGTACTTTGCTTTCTGAGGGCATATTCTTGTTTCATTTGGGAAAATACAATTGCATTTTCTACATGACCTTTACAGCCTCTTTGTCACAGCTTGACAACTTCCTGTCCATTTCCATACAACATTCAACCTTACTTCAGGAAACTGTCATAGAAAAATCCAAAAAGGCATGCAAACCACTGTTTAGGCTTTCGGTTTTGGTTCTTATTTTAGAGGGGTGGAACAGGACGGGGAGAGGAGGAAGGGGAGGAATTACTGCCCTACAGTTCAAGTTTTTGCATTTAAACACAACAGTGCAAAAAGCTGCCATTTGTAGCATCTTAATAACGGATAATTCCTGTTATACACAGTACATATTGCAGTCTTGGGAATACAGAACCTGTAAACACTGAAAGAAGCTGTGGGGTTTTAAGCAACAGGATGGTTCCACATCCCTTTTCCTCCTTAGCAATACTGACTTACAGATTTTCCCGTCCCCCTTCTCCACTGCTCATCCTCGTCCCGCCTGTGCCCTTCACCTGCCCTGCACGCTGCTTGGAGGGCCGCATTGTGAATGCGACTCGGGAACTAATCCAGGTTTAAAAAAGGAATGATTAAATCAAATCAGCTCCCTGATTCAGTTCAGGGCGTACTCCCAGAAATAGCTATAGGAATACATCTAAGGTGACAAGGTGAGTGAGGGTAGGAATAAGCAACAAGGATGGTAATATCATAATCATTGTTCCTGTTACAGTAGAATTAAAAAAAAAAATTCTAAAATTATTTGGAATTTATTCATGTAGCACATTTCCCATTTACTTTTGCTACTAAAAATGCATTCTTCTCTCTCAATGAAACATATCTATCAACTTGGAGAATACTCAACCACCTCAGATTCTAATGGCACTTCTGCAAAGAAGAGTTTGGAGAAGTTAAGACTGCCTTTCTAAGTGTGATACTAAAGTTGATAAATTATGGTATGGCTACTCCTCTTCATAGGGAAGAGAATTAGGAATATCCACACTGGAAAAGCAGACATGACTGTGACCACATCCAGCTAGATGGAGAAAAGCCTCACTGGCACCCTGGGGGAACAGACTCCTTGACTTCTCTGACTGTCTTCAAGACGGTTAAAATACTACAAGCAGCTACACAGATTTTCTTTGGAAAGCCAAACTGCCTGCACCCTACAGTGGTGGGCAGCGTGGGGGTCTGTTGTTGCAGACCCCCCTTCCGTTAAAGGACCTAAGGAGATCTGCTAAAACTGAAAGAAGCCCCAAGAAAAACTAAACAGTTGATATCCTGCCTCTACTTATCTAAAATGCTATTTTCAACTTGATTTACATAACCTAAATTCACTAAGGAGCAAAAAAAGTTCTGGCTAGAAGAGAACACTGTCTTTTCTTTGTTTATAACATTGCAGCAATTTAAGTCATAGATTTTTAACAGGCATATTTTTATCCTCACAGGGGTAAAAAAAATCATTTGGGTAATACGAAATGAATTCTAAGAAATAATTACAAGTTTATTATAATTAAAATTTAAGTATCGACTACCCAGACACCAGTCTGAAAAAGTAAGGGTCAATTACTGAGCATTTTTATTTTGTATACTGAAGTATAAAAATACTTTACTAGTAGCAATTTTTCAATTAAAGAAAATTGCACAAGCCAGCTTTCTGAATACCAGCTTAAATCATCAGACCAAATACAGTTAACTTCCACCTACTTATACGTTGACTTTAGTTCCCAAAAATGACTCTTCAACAGAATTCAGAAAGGGCAAAGATTGTCTCTTATCTTTCTTTTTATATAACTGCCAGTAAGATAAGAATATGAGAGGCAAGTAGGCTTCAGATTCCCCTTCCATCCCCCAACTTACCTAAACACAGACAACTTCCATGCTTTTTCACCAATAAACATGACGTAGCTCTAAGGAACATTTATTAAGCAGATAGCCCAAACTCATAGGCTGACCTATAGAATCGCTTCACAAACTATGAACTTTCTGGATTCTAACTGTATCAAGCCACTTCATTTAAAAAAAAAAAAAATGAAAGTTTTCTTCAAGTAGATAAAATATATTGCTGAAAAGCAATATATTCTGAACTTAGTTAAGCTTTATCCCATGACCTTTTAGTTTGCCTGTCTGCTCATTGTTTCCATTTCCTTTGTGCGACAAAAATAACCAGATCTAATTCTCTCAGTTTCTTCTGCTTTTTTCTTCACTCAGTAATATATGAATTATGCATTTTATTGTTAACATCTACAAAAAAAATCATATTTTTATTTATGCTTTCAGCATCTTATCAGGGAGAATACTTGCTAACCAGTGATGACTCTTTGTACAAGAATCGTTTAAGCAAAACCAAACAAACAAAACACTCTCCATCACTTCAGACTGAAGGGAAATGATTTTGTTCACTGTCACCTTCCAAGAACCATAGATTTACATAATACTGGAGGATTTTAATTAAATACTACAGCTCCTACCATACTCAAAGGATCTTTATAACAGTGCTCTTCTGGCTGCCCACCTTCATTTTACTCTAGGATGAGAGGCCTGCAGCATTCCAGAGTCCTAAAGGAGGCAAATATGAGGATGTGGCACTGCACCTGGGAATCCTTGCTGCCCACGCACATCCTGCTGAGGCTCTGAGCCTCTGCTTGCTACATGTCAGCTCCATGAAACCCCAAAACTGACGGCTGATGCCTGTCTTCTACTGACCAAGGAGGGGACAAATTTAGTAGGAAACAGCCACAGGAATTTCAGATATTTTGTCTGTGTTTCTATTGATCAAAAAATATATTTCTCAGGCTCTTCGCTGCCTGATTGTACACTTAAACACTTCAGAGGGGAAAAGGACCATCTAGTGAGATTGTTCTGTACTCCGTGAATTTTGCCTTTACACTTAGATTCTTCTAAGGATTGCTCTGATTGCAAGAACAAAGCATTCAGAGCTTGGTTGAACAGATTCACTGCCTGCAAATGAAGTGTCTTCTCAAAATTTCCCTTTTTCAAGGCACTTTGCTGCCAAAGTCTCATGAATCCTTCTCAGGGGTGCATTAATTTTCTTGTCAGATTGCTCTCTTCTGAAGAAATCTTTCTCTCTGCAAATACCACTATTTTTCACTAAGATTTAGCAGTTGCATCTAATTTTGCTGCTTGAATAAAACAAGTGTTTTCACTTCAAAACCTGTGCCATTTTTAATATTAGTTAATAAATCAACTCTTTGCTGTGATAGCCTCACTTAGAATTATTTATCTTTTTTTATTTTTTTTGCAATACGGCACTGCAGGAAAGGAGAGCAGGAAAACTGTTCCTAACCCACCTTTTGAACTCCTTTGCCTAGACTTCTGAATCATCTTGTTTTAGGGGCTTGTTTGTTTGCTTTTCCTTAGACTACCTGTATGCTCATTAACAGATTTCTTTTTAGCTGAAAAAGAAATTAATTTGATGAAACACCTAGAGGACAACGCGCTGAATTCAGATGCTTTGTTCAGGAATTAACCAGGAGGTCACAGAGATCATTGAAAAGTTGGTGCCCTCCAAAAATACGACCATAAGCTCCCCAATCAAGCAATAGCTCCGTACAATTCCACTTCCTCAGCCAGTGCCTCCAGCATTCAGCATAAGAGACAAAAAGCAAGTGTATAAAGACCTGGAGCCAGTGACACAGAAGTGCCAGCAGAGCTGCCATCTACACTTTCCCCAATGGTATTTTCTCATGTATCTAGCCTCTCCACAAGATACTTCCATTGGAATTCCTCCTTCTCCTCCCTCCCTTCTAGCACATGCATCAAAGTCAACTGTTGCTCAGAAACAATTTGCTTCTACTATTACCATTTCAGAGGACTGGCTGAACTAGGAAGTTTCTCTATGCCGCTAAAGTGTTTCCCTATGTAACATCAAAACTCCAGAAACCAAGCGCTGAGCTTACCTATGATTTACCCATGATCACCTTTCCCATTGCACGTATGCTCAAATTTAGTCAAATTTTGCTTTAAAGGACTTGTACAAAGAGTGAGCATGCAGATTTTAGAGTGTAATGCAATCAAACTGTACAGTAAGGAAAGTTGAAATTATGACCCACTCACCAGGCAATTGAAGGTTAACAGAAGATAATGTAATCTGGAGCTAATTTAGAGTGAACCAGGAAGTTTAGCTGTATCACAGAAAGGGCCTTTACTGTTTCAGTTATGGATCAAGCTCATTTATCCAACACAATCCAATAAGGTTTTGTTTGTTTTGTGTGCTTCATGTACGAAAAAAGCTTGGCAGCCATTAACATTTCAAGTCTGCAGTAATTTCTGCAATTAACCCCAAGATATGTGCTTACATGGTTGCGTAATTAATTGTGCATGCAGCTTGTAAAAATTAGTACATGGCATGTTTGGGGAATTAAGAAAAAAAACTTTCTTAAATGACAGGTAAAATAGATTCACTATTCAAAAGGACACATTCATTTGCCAAAATAACATGGCTAGAACTTTAAGCGTATATGCTTACAGATTATATTTTAACTAA
>VZSV01000059.1:2676426-2694956 GCA_013398735.1 Nothocercus julius | reverse complement strand
GTGCGCGCCGGCAGCTCCAGCGCCGGCTCCTACTTTTCTTCGGGCAGTTTGGGAACTTCCTTGCGTCTTCAGCAGAACTAGAGCGCTACGGCAGATGTAAAGCAACCCCCACAAAAACAGCGCAGACCTCCGAGGCGCTGCAGACGCGTTAACACCTTCTTTCCCAGAGGCTCTTTCCCTGGGGGCATCCTGATACACAGCCTCCTTCCATCAAACACCCAGAGAGCCCCTCAGAATGGAAAGGATCAAGTCTGAAAGCATAAAATGTCACCACCACCTCTCTGACTAAGGGCATTTACAGCAAAAGCAAATGTATCTACTCTACTGGGAGCTCAGTGGGGCTTTTGGGGTTTGCTATAAATGCTACTTCTTCTACAGTACTCTGGAGTCTTTCCAGAGGTTTCACAAAATGTGACCAGCTAATCTAACCGGGGATCTGCCATTTGGATTTTTTGTTGCTGCATTTTGTTCACTCACTAGAATACTGTTCAGTTATATTTACTTTGTACATCAATGCAAGAAGCAACAGCCTCATCTAAGCTACAAAACAGAAAAGGACTACCTACAGCAGCATCTGAAATACCACCTACAGTATGGAGGACTGTAGCAGGAAAGGCAATTAAGTCCCTGGGCTTCAGAAAATTTAGTCTCTATAGCTTGGATGGTAACCCCAGCACAACACAACCCTCAGCAACTGGCGTGCAGCCCTATCGCACCCTACCACACCAGAACCAACAGTTCCAGGCAAGGCAAGCAACAAAGCAGACCCAGGGTTCATCCAGGAAGGCCAGTCAAGACCCAGAGAAGAAGAGAACCGGACACAACACCCGAGACAAGTCACAACATACACCCGACGGGTTCATCTAGGAGACAACCTACCTATGGCAGAGGTCTGAGGCTCATCCAGGACGTGACACTAGAAGCAGGAATAGGGACAGGCACAGCCACAGCTCAGGAAAGAAGGAGCTCCTGGGAGCTATGTGGACTGAGCAGGGTCCAGGTGAGGCTGGTCAGGGAACTTAAGACCTATTAGAGGTCTCCAGCCCCCACCAGGCAGCACTTAATCTTCATGGCCATGGAGAGAGGCAAAGTTGGCAGCTGAGACACAGCCACACCTTAACAGCCTATTACCCTAAATAGCTGCTAATTCTCATTAGCTGAACCTTAGATCTTATTAAGAATAGCTGTGCTGGTCAGTTTGTGTTAACAAAAAATGAAACTAGAGTTGTTAGTGTAAAATAGAAAAGCCTCACTATGGAGGCAAAACATTTAATTAAAAGAACTTCATGGATGTTTCTGCCAGTTTTTGCATAAATAATATACACTAATGAACCTAAAGTATGAAAAATCGTATACATTACTCAGAATTTCACAAAAAAAAATATGCAGCAAACAAAGCCAAGCAAGACTAATAAAATAGATTTTCCATTAACTAAGAATAATTTACAGCAACTTGTCATCATGAAAGTCCACAAAGCACTGAGAATGCTTTTTTATACAAATGGTGATCCAACTAAAGTAAAATAAAGCATACTTGACTTATCAATAATATCAGTTCTCATGTTCTTGAAATTAAGCTTTTGCTAAAGTACCATACAGAATGGGGCCTATAAACAGTGTAATTATTTCATTAGTTTTAATAAAATTGTATGCAATCATTGCTCAACAATTTGAGCAGGGAATTTAGCTAAATGAAAATCATAATCAAGTCAATGTTCCAAACCAAAAATGATGAATTAATTTTTAGAAATGTTCTTCATTATCAATTCCTAATAAGAATCCTTTAACACCAAGAGTCAAGTGAAACAGCATATAACTGTCATTCCTTGGCTTACCTAGTGTATCTCTTGTTGCTAATGGGAAAAATATCATGAAATATCAAGGGCACAGTTACAGCATTCTCTCTGTCCTTCTCCAGGATATCAAAAATGGAGGTGCAGTCTTGTTCCTTAGCACAAGGGGTTTAAATTTGAAATTCCTGTATTCCTTTCCCAGGAAAGCACCCTTAGGACGAGTCCCCAGGACAAGGCAGAAATTATCTTCAATTACTCGGCTGAAGTTGTCCCTTCTACATCCTCATAATCAGGGAAAGGTCAAGGGATGGAAAGGAAAGGGCAAAAGCACGCACACACCAAGAAGAGAGACAATAACTCTTTGGCATAACGAATAGGAAATTATTGAGAAAGAGTTGTCATGTGCTCAGCCTGCTCCAGTATTATTTATACTGTTTATCTGTATTTTTAAGTGCATACTTAATCTTGAGAATAGGGATCAAATCACCGGATTTGCCACTTTCACTGAAGTGTCCTGCTGAAAATAGGGTTTACCTGTTAGTGCACTATTACTGCTACACTATTCCAAATTACCTGGGATGGCTTTTCTATTTATAGGATATCTCTGTGCAACTCTGAAAAATGGGGAATTGAGGGGGAAAAAAGTTAAAATTCATAGAATTAAAAACAAAGTACAAATCTCCTTCCATGTAAAAAAGCAGCATGCTGCAAAAATTACTGATCTTCTTGTGCATTTTTTGTTCAATTTTATCTTTTTAATTCAACAGCTACTAAAAAAATACAAAATCCTAATTTATAATTTAGTTATAGTTCATTTCTCAAGGCAATAATGTACTTCCATTTGGCTACATCTTAATGGAAAAGATAAGGGAGTAATTTTAATAGTTTTTTTAAACTTGTGATATTTTTTCTTGATACTGCTTCTTACCCTAAGAAATCACCTTATTTTTTTCTAAGATAAATATCCTTTTTAAATAAAACTCTTTAAAATATAAACATATGTTTAACTGAACTTTGTTCTTTTATTCAGTCGTATTTATCTGCAGTTTTTCCATCAGACCAAATGGCCCCAAAAGTGCTGTCTCAAAAGGAAAAACATACAATTAACAAAAACTACAAGTCCTCTTCGAACAGCTGTCTAGTTTTAATACAGATGAATACCCCTGATGCTTCTCAAAAGTCTTATAAGAATCATGCCACTGAATGTACTAATTTTTCCTGCCAATCTTACATTTTTATTTAACACTAACTAGGTTGATGTCAAAAAACTGAAACAAAATTATATTCCATATGTCATACCAGAAGCAGCTTGTAAAGATTAGCATATTTATAAGACAAATATGCATTTTAAGTTATGCAAATATGAAAAAAATCTTTTTATTTATAAACCTATTATTTTCTAATTTAACTTAAAGTATACTTTACTTTAACAAGATCCAAGACATTAACTTCTCTCTGGTAGGAAAGATATTAGAGAGAGTAACATCTGATATTGTGCCAAATGGCAACAATCAATAAGTTAGCCTTTCAACCTGTAATGCTGGGGTTTAACAAATAATCCATCTGGTACAATGTAAGACAGAGAAGTCAGTCAGTTTGGCAACAACCATGACCGCTCAATGCACTCTATGTTCAAAGCTACATTGGACAAGAACTGAAGATAAAAAGCATGTGCTTTCAGCAGAAGTACAATATATGAATAAAAACATTATTGAAAATAAAATAAAATAAAAGCATAGTTAGCATGCTGTACTGACCTTTCTTATAGCTATTAATAAAGCACATTAATAAAGTCAGGATAATATTTGTCTGCATCTTGGAGACATAGTTCTCTATATGACGGTGCTGGACTAAATATATTCCACATGTAATTTTTTGTATTGCCTTTGGTGATGATATATAATTTAGTTAGCCTAATTTAACATCAATATCAAAATAGCTTGCCAGAGGAAACTGTACGCTACTTAAATATATATTTTGCCTTGTAGCAACTTAATTTGTTATCCAAGAATTTTCACTAAAAAATAGTTATAATTCTCTGTTGGATATTTTCAAAATGTGAAAACTGACCAAAAATTACTTTAGGTTAATAATTAAAAATACTGAAAAAATATAAAAGCCTTTTTGATTATGAGACTGTATTCCTTCAGCATTGTTATTCATTTTAAGAATCCATAATAAAATAAAAATCTGTTATTCACAGCTTAATGGTCATACAAATTAGTCAATATAATAGCAAAGTCTCTAGTAAATTCATATTTATATGCACTTTGTGATGCACTAGTAATCTCTAGTAGAATTAATAGGACAACTTGCAGAAAGTAAGCAGTACAGCTACAAGTGTACTTTTGCTTCACATCTCTTTCAGCTTACTATTCTTAGTTAAGAAAGCACTTTAGTTTCTCTAGACAGCTGTTCAGTAACACAGAAATACACTAATTAAAACCTGTTTTTCTTCATTAAATTATGTCATCATTGAACTGCAAAAATGAGTGATTGCTCTTATTTTTAAACATCTTTTAAATAACCAAAAGTTCTTTACCCATATTATTGATAATATAATTCTGTAAATTCTAAAGGTTTAGCAAAATGCCTGATGACTGACACTTCATGCTTTGCTAGTGGTAAAGCTTCCAGAGCTTGAAATAGTTTTGGGCATGTTGTATAGCTCCATGGGGCATTTTAATGTCAACTGTCACATAAACTGTTACCATAAACATCTGATGTTCATAATAAGTTATTTACGTATTTTACTTTTTTTTTTTTAAGCATGGACATCTTGGTAATTATTTATTAAAATATCTCGCATAATTTATTGTTGTTTTGGGGGAGTAAATGGAGTGAGAAGGAGGGAAAGTGGATAGAGAGAAAGAAAGAAAAAGAAAAAAATCCTTAGTTAAACAAGTTCCACATAGGTTTAAAACTCAGTAGAAGAAAGTTGTGTGAGTCAATTCTTAAATGTACTGAAGAATCTTCAAACAAAATTAACCTAGGAATACAATTAAAAGACAAAGAAGGAATCATAAAAAGTACCTACTAAGAAGTAATGATCCACAAAGGCATCATCTGCCAGACACAGCACAAGCGAAAATGCTTAGTGAAGGAATGGAATGAGAAATGCTGGAATAAAAGCTGTGCTGTTACTTTGCCGAACCATCTACACAACCCCAAAAGATGCATGAAAAAAGGGAAAATATCTACACTGATCTCTAGCTTTACAGATGTACAGGGTTTACATATAGCCCTTGGAATATCGAGATCCTGAGAACTTTTCAGTCCTCTGCAGTCCGAATGTGTATCCCATCACTGTTCCACAGGTGCCAAGAACAGAACTGCACTGCATATGTGACCAAAAACAAACAAACAAAAAATTATATATACATATATATATATATATATCATCATGAGCAGCATCAAGAGCCAATAAGAATGTCCTAGAAAATTATGTGATGACCATGTCACTGGAAAGAATACAGGACCATCTTGCTCAAGCATCATATAGTCTACTATATTTTAAACCCTTACAGCTTGCCAGTGTTTTTCATGTTTCTGCTTCTGAGCTAAGCTACTAAGTGCTTCGTGGTTAATTTTGCCTGTTCCTTCAAGGCACTAAGTTATAAATGTATACATCATCAACATCTAAAACTTAATTTTGGAAACCTTTTCAAAAGTTGATTCTTACTTGGTTCTAAAACAGCTTAGACACTGATTACCTATAGTTGAACATATTTTATAACAGCATTTTAAAACTCTGTTATAAAGACACTGAGAGCTGACTACTTAATTCAACAGCTATATGGCAGACAGTTTTCAGAGAAAACACAGGAAACCCAGTAAGATTCTACCAATTGCAATAACTTTCCCATCTTAGAAATATTACCCATACTTTAGATTAAGTGTTGTCTTTTAGGAGTAACTACTTCAGGTTAGCTATGGAGTTTCAGGTTAAGATGCTACCTAGAGTACCCAGGTTGCAAGTAAATCTGTCCCATAGTTTTTTTTTAGCCTCCTGCATTTTTCTTGTATGCCTGCATAAATCTCAAAAGAAAGCCAGCATTTCTCTGAATGCTCAAGACCTGGTCAGGAAGAGCTTTATGATTATTTTACAGTATTACAGAGGTCTAAAGTAACAGCCTGCTGGGCTAGCTGCACTGTTTGTAGTGACATGCAACAGTAGCATCTATCCTCATTTCCATGAGGAAACACAAGGTGTCAGAGACCAAATCCCAGAACTGCCTTTTCTACAGTGATGGGAAGTCTAAAAAACACTCAAATTCAAGGAAGCAGCTATGCATAAGGGTAGAGATATAAGGATACAACAGGCCTTATCTCATTCCTCACTCCCTCTCAAGTAAAATAAATGAATTAATAGATAAAAATGTACCTGGAAAGGGTATTAACTTTCCACAACCAATCTGAGTAGACAGACTAATTTTTCAGTTCGTGAAATCTATTGAAATATATATTTGTTCACATATAGAAAAGCAGATTTAGCGCAAGAAATTAGATCAGAGAAACAGTGAGAAGAACATTTCATACACTGACGTTAAAGAATAGAACTCCACTGGCATCTGTATAAAATCTGTATAAATTGATTAATACTTATTAGTAATCCCTAGTGTACCCATTAACTACTCCACCAAAAAAGAGTTTAAAAACCACCCCAAGACAAATCAGGCTTTCAAATGTCTAAAACAAAACTACTAAGAATTTAATAACAGCAACACATCAGTTTAAAGTAAAAAATACCATCCAACAGATTTTTTTTTTTCACGTAAGACTTTCCAAATATAAGCTCAAATTAAAAACACCTACTTTTACCCACATTATATTAATAAAATGACGTTACTTATCATGTTAAATCAATCCATAACTTTTTATGTTATTAATTTTCCCTCATTAGTTTCCCTCTACCAAAAAGATTTATTGTGATTAGCCTAAGACATTCTCGCAAGTTCTAAAATACAGATGATATTCACTATACAAGGAAAAGAAAAAATAGACCTTCTTTGTGGTAAATGAAAATGTAATAATGCCCTTCATTTTTTTCCCAACAAGTTAACAGAATATTTAATAACTGACCAATAGCTAAGATAGCTAACTATGTGTTTCAAAGTGTTTCAAAGAGTTTGTAACCTGTTGCCACATCTTCAAAGATGGCAACGTCAAAGATCCAAATGCTTTGTTTCCAATGGATCTAGTGCACACACATTGATATGAAAAAGCATGACTAAGTAATGAAATAACCATGAGTGTTTTGACTCTAACATTATTAGATTTGACAATACAGATTCATGAGATTTTGGATCTGCATTTAAGATCACATAATTTATACAGTTTCTCTCTGTCAATAAATGAGGTACAAAATGAAAATACAGTTAGATGCAGTAATAAATTTGAATTATATTTAGAAATCTGAAATCCAGCAACATATACATTTAAATCATAAAAATTATTTTTGATTTTTCCCCTGGTAAATTACAGTGTGACACATAATGCAGGATACTGACATTAATGTCTCTATTGAAGCAAAAATAGTCCAATCTACACTGTATATCACTGAAGAATAGCATCTTGCTGTTGGTGAAGATCAAAATATTTTTTAGGCAATTACTACAATGTCATTGTTTTCACTTAGTTTTAGCCAGCTGAAAAAGTTTATAAAGGAAAATTATGTGTGTAAAATTGCAACAGCTTTGATCTAAATGTGAAATTAAAATTCTTAATATGTATTGTCAACTTTTCACTACTAGGAAAATAAAGATTAGTCTGTTAATTTTGTGGGGGAAAAAAAACTTTGAAAGGTCTATGTAATTAAATAGGCAATGACAGTGCACAGTAGAATGAGTTGTTTAAAATTCAAATACTGCATACATTTAAAAGTTTTAACTTTGGTATCTAAAGTACCTTAAAATAGTTTTTAATAAGTTAATGTGAAATGTGAACAATAAAACCCCCAAAAGGCAGGAGGAGGCCTCCAAGATGAGAATTCTAAAAACTCACATTTTTTACACAGCCTTTGTTAGCAATGGGCACCATTCATACTATTGCTGCATCCTAACTTCTTGTTCAATGTATTTTACTTTTTTATCACAAAATTGCTTCTGTGAACAGAACCAAGAGGAACAAATGAAGGCAGTTTAGTAGGGAGAAGAAACTAAGGGTGGTAATGAATGTCAGGACAATATTTTCCATCTTGCACTGTACCCTGAGGGCCACCTATCTGAAGTATCACATAAAAAAAAAAAAAAGGGATAAAATTATTTAATGCAATCCCAAATGACATAAAACATTCTTTAAGATATATTAAAATAATCTGTTGAAAAAAGGATTTTTTAAAAAATAGGACAGAGATGTTAAAATGTCACTTTTGAAAACATAATTATGCAAAACACTAACATGTCTAATACTCAGATGTGAATTAAAAGCTTCTCTCTACATAAAATTAATACTTTGTGTACAAATCATGAAAATCAAGAGTACTTCCAACCAGCATCAGTTTTTCAGCCTCAGAGGGGATGCACACTGAGAGTTTCCAAAACCCCCAAAATAAAAGCAACCACGAACTGTTCTTTTTTATGAAGTACATTCTATTTGTTAGCCTTGCTACATAGCACAGATTAGCTCTATGCCATGCATTTTATTTGCCTTGATGCAGCATTATACAAAGTATGAGAGTTCATGTTCTGCATGTAGCCTCTTTCCCAGTTGCTGAGTCTGTTGGATGTCTGGAAAAGTTACCGAGAGCTGCAAATATATAAGAAATTTGCATTTGCTTTCCACATAGGATATAAGCTTTGACTGAATTATTGGAAATCTATATCTGGCAACTTCAGCACTGGTTTCGGGAGCTCTTTCAGTCACAGTGTCTAGGTCCTCTGGTTTACAACAACAAACATATTTAAGAGTAGAATTTTAGCCCTGTTGTATGGATAACCAGCACTAGCAGAAACGCTCCATGGTCAGGCACTTCGAATAGGACACACTTTCTCTTAGTCTACATCTTAAGGAAATTATACAAGATTACAAAATCATACAGTACAAGACATATGAATCTTTTTCAAGAAAAAAAAGCACGGACTTCAAGATAAGCATCTTGAACACTAATTACAAGAGAGAATAAAGTGATGAAGTTATTAAAAATAAAAATGTTTAAGATAACTAGAAAGAATATAATTTTCTTTTTAAAATGTTGTTTTAAAAAATGATGGTTGCACATACTGCTCAGTAAATAATTTTAACAATAATCAAAATATTTTTTCCATGTGAGACATGTTTATTTTTTTTAACAAAAAGAAATTGAGACCTCCTTCTTTTAAAAAAAAAAAAACTCAAAATCTGGTGTCTGAAGTGGCATGCATTACACTGACTTTTAAAAGACTTTAACTTCTGTAAGTCCCTCTTCAAAAACAAATCCAACTTCTTCCTGAGGATAAAAATGGCTTGACAGAAGGTGAACACAGGAGTTACTATTCTTGATCTTTTGCCTCTTGGTCTTATCTAATGTTTTTGAAAAACAATGCCTGGGATAATCCATCAAGAAACAATCTTTCTGATTATCTGTTGTGAACAAGGTCTTCTACCACAATAAAAGCCCTGCTCAGATAATAGGACTGCCCTAGAAAAGCTATTCTGTGACCAGTTAGAGGGTAACTAAGGAATCTGCTCAACGTTTTGCAAGCAGAATAAGGTTTTAAACTATCACCTCTATCTTTTACTAGCACTACACATTAGTTGTATTGCAATAATATCTAGGAGCCCTAATCACAGATCAGAACCCCATTGTGGGAGAGCTTGTATCAGCCTGGGACAAAAAGATAAAACAAATTGAGGACAATAGTCAGAAAGACACAGATGGGCAGATATCTGAGCAATGAAGCAGTATTCATCAACATGAACAGCAGTGTTTTCCGTGCACCACCAGCTGAGCTGCTGTAAAGTTTTGTTTATGCATCATAGAAGAGTGCTTTAAGAATTTAAAGGATGTATCTCCTGCAGGACAAAGATTTTCCTGAGCCAAAGGGACAGCAGGGAAGAAAGAAAAAGGGTACTACTTTGCAAATATTATATTAGCATTCTGAAAGGTTAGAATCAGTTTGTTCAAACTCTTGATAATGAAAGAAAGAAAACAGTCCCAAACAACCTGCTTTCTATATACAGGAACAGTTACTAGTACTTTCACGCACACAGGTCCAGGAGAGCTTAAAAACATGCTAAGCAATACAGACCTTTAAGAATACTTCCAGAGAATCCCCCTCACCTCATTCCACCCACTTCAATTAGACTGTGGCAGAATATCATTTGCCATTTTGTCCCATATTGTGACAAATATGTCAGTACATATGTCTTTGAACGGCAGGTATGGCACAACTCTATATATTTTCCTTCTAATTACTGGATACTCTTTAGTTATTTTAGATAATTTCAATCTCCTTTGCACTTGCTCACAAGTAAAAAAGGAGAAAAATCTCCCCAGTTGCAAGGAAGATATCAATCACTTGGGCACAGTGAAACTATATTGAAGCAAATGTTAGGTGAGCAAACAGTACAAGTATAATGACATGTATTTTTTTTGAATATCTGCATGTTTGAAATATTTGCGCTCTAGATCCATTATTTTCTTAGTACCTTCCTTTTAAAAGTACTAAGACGACTGAAGGGATTTCCTGTGTACACAATGACAAAAAGACTCATTAACAAAGCCTCAATGATCTCAGCTAATAGGTATACAGAATTAGATAAATATGGATCTTAGGCTGGAAGTTCTGCCTACCAGCTCTTCTGCATCTTTGTGTAATAATGAGTTACAAACTCTTCAATTTCACCCTAGAATCAATGTGTATAACCAATTTGGCCATGCGCCCTTATTCCCTACTTTTTAGTCCAAAAAGGCTACACTCAACAAATTATTTCCTGGTAACTTGTAAAAACTAGGGGTTTATTAGAGAAAATATGGTTTATTGCTTGAAAGATCATAAAGCAGTGTCCCATATACCCCACCGACCTACAGCACATTGATTTATCCACCAGAATCTACAGGCTGCCCCCTGTTAGAGCATGGAAATGTGAAAAACAGGACTACAGGTTCATGTTAGCTATTTAAAAAAAACACAAATGCTTTTCTCATTTACCAACATTGGCACTTTAAAAGTTGTCTGAATGGTACGTGACACATGATAAAACTGTACAATCCACTTCCAGATTTTGCATAAAGTGTCATCCAAGTCTTCCTTTTACCAGTTGTTGATGCTCATATCACCATTTTTACCTGCTGAATATTATAAAACAAATACTAAAAAGTAGTATCTGCGGAATTTACAAGGCAAGTAGGCAAGACAGAGGGGAGACAAAAATCATTATTGCAATTATATATCTTGAGAAGTGAGACACAGGAGAATCAAGGATACGATTCATATTGCCTAACTTTAGCACTGATCTTAGGAGCTTAGGTTAGGAAGCAAATCTTTCCTCTGTCAGAGCAAGAAACTCCCTTTAGGGGTGTTCCAGAGAAGAAATCCTTAAGCATCCTGAATTACTCATTTGAAGGAACTAACCTTTCTATTTTCTACCCAGCAACACTGGCCTCCAATATTAAGAAAAGAGTTAGGTCGGTTCTTAGTTAGAACAAACTTAAATGTATATTCCTTTGTGTTTTGTCTAAGTCTGAAAGCTCCCTAACAACATAAAGCCATCTTAGTTCTGTCAGGGTCACACTCCCTGGCCAGGTGTTCCCATCACCTTTTTTTTGCATTGTCTCTGCTGCTTCTCTGACTTTAGTTTGAGCTAGTTCATGGAGCCAAAACAGCCGACAAAAAAGTTTATAAACTCTTACCCTAAATCTGTATTTTTAATATTAAGGAATATTATGAATATTTCACAGATACAACATATGATTAGCAGCAGATTACTGTATTTTTCAGTGGTAACTTTGTGATCTTTCTAGCAATGGCAAGATAAACAATTACCTCTTAGTGAACCAAGACCGCTAATACTCAAGATACAGTATGCACACATGTGCAGAGACCAGACATTTGTGTAACACATTGATCTTACAAAACCAGGCATGTTTTTTAAAAAATATTATCAAGCTTGTGCATTTTAAAATAAAAGGCTCTTCCTCTCTCAGCTTGAATGCAGACCTGCGAATGCCACACGCAGTAATTCCAATGGGCTCTGTTTGAAGTTCTGAGGACATGACGACATTTCAAAGATCATGTCCTTAACAGAATGTGTAAACTTTACTGGTATGAAAATAAAAAAAGGTTACGACATCTATTCAACACTTATTTATAACCAATAAACTGGAAAAACAAAACATTGCCAACAATATACTGAAAGGGTGCCAACCACTACAAGCCTCCCTTTTAACACATTTATCTGGGCCAACTATCAGAAGAGAAAAAGTGCTTCCTACAAATGAAAAATATGAAATTGTATGCACTAGTCTGTAACAAGACCAGCACCAGCACAGACAGAAATAAACCTAGAAACCACAGCTTCCTCAGGAATAGACCTTTCAAAGATTTTTACATTTATTCTGCTTGAGCTTAATGGGTAGCACAGATATCTTTGATGTAAAGGGAGAGAATTGTCTTTATCCACTAGGAAGTACTCCATAGTTAGGAATGGAAAGCAGATCTCACCACTGATGTGCTTTGCCTCTGTAATAATGATAAAAGTTCAATCCAGTGTCGCACTATAGTTGTTAACAGGTCTTTCTTTAGACCATGCACAAGTTGTCCTGTGTTGAAATTGAAAGGATAAAGTAAATGAAAGAAGGGACCAAGCATGAACATAAAAGAAAAATAATGAAAATTGAGCAAAGAGCATTATTCACTCTTAGTAGGGTAAGCAGCAAAATAGCATGTATCAGTTTAAAACTAATCCTAATGCATACGCATAGTGCATGAGACTGAACTGCTACAACCTCTCTCTCCTCACCTAGTTGCGTCCTGTCTCAAGTGTCTTCTGCTACTGTATGAAGACAACATGATAAAAATCTATTGCTCATGGTCCTCCTACCCTCTAATAGTACTGTTAGGTTGTGCGCTCAAGAAACTCTCTGAAACACTGTTCTTAAAAAGTTATTTTATATATATATATATGTATATTATGTATACATATCTCTTTTAACTTGCTTTGAGAAGTCTTGAAAATTTGTCATTTTTTCAGCAAAAGCACATAAATCAACAAGATTTACTACAGTTACAGTTAGAATTCACATGATATGGGCACACAAAAAGAACCCATGCTTTCCACCCCATTTCCATATGGATAGAGCTTGTATTTACTCCTTTAAGACCATATTTAATAACAATATACATAAAGAATTCACAGGGAGTACAGTAAGTAAATTCACTTATGAAATTCCAGTGAATAATATCCGACTTTTGGAAGTAAAAATGCGTCATTCAATGTCCAATTCATAATGCCTTTGATTCTAAAATAAGTGTCATCCGTACATTTAGGTGTCTCTCTATCCTTCTAACAACTAAACACTCTTTGCAAGTTGCTTACCATCTTTACATGTCAAGTCCAGTTTGAAATTTGCTTGTAAAGGCTTCCTACACTTAGCAGAGGTACAATTTAGGACAGATTAAATATTTGAATTAAAAGGCTGAGGTCCAGAAATATTTTCTTCCATCTTCCATGTCACTGTTTCAACCAAAGTGTAATACATCCCCTACCACCTTAAATACACATTCAGATCCTTGTACAACTCTGAATTATAGATTTGATCAAGTGGCATGAAAAGATTACACTCTATTTCTGTTAAACTAAGAAATATCAGACAAGCTTCTCTTTCTTAATATTTAAAGATACCATCTCCTGCTAAGAAAAGCTTAAAACTATGCACTGGTTTTATCTATTTTGAAACTATTCTGAGCTACAGCCATCAATCCTAAAGAATTAGTATTTTCTTCTAGGCATTCTTTTGTTCTTTAACAAAAGTAAGACATTGGGAAGGTACTTAAAGCCATTAAGATGCATATAGAGTAGCCTCTAGCAACTTTCAATCTATTTAAACAGGCAGCCTTTTTGGTTTCCATACAAATATTCAAGTATTTTAGTAAACATTTTGCAGTTTAATAGGCATCAGTGTTTGTTAATCTCATAAATAACTAATAAATTCCATTCTTACAGTGAGTGCTAAGTATTCAACAGGACTATGCACAGGCGTGCTAGACCACTGAGATAGAGGTCACTGCAGGATAATGTTCTTCTAAGTACCGTAGCCCAGTTACTATGTTGAAATGATTCACTTTTACCATCACCTTGCAAATTCTAAATTGGTAATTATAGTGATTATCAATTAGCATCTCATTACTGTTTGATGACACACAATGACTTGAGGCTAGCTAGCACCTAATACTCAAATTTTACAAAAATGCCAAGTGGCACCATGGCAGAGGCTAGCAGACATAAAGAACAGAATGGGCAAAGAAATGTACAACCCTTTTCAGACTCCTAAAGGTTAACTGTCCCTATGAGCTTCCCATTCACACATGGGGAATGTGGAAAGCAGAGTGAGACACATGCATAGGCTGAAGGGTTTTCTGGGCAGACCTGCAGCCAGGGCAGAAGTGAGGGTGCTGTCCCAGACTGTGTTTGTGGGACAAGCCGCAGCCTTTCTTTTCTGTCACTTTCATCCTCTCAGAACATCTCTTCCATAATGAGAAGGTCTTCACTAACTGTACTGAAGTTTGAAGGGAATGTTCTGTTATCCAGGATAACAAAATGCTCCACATTTCAGAATATGTAAATTCACTTATAAATGAAAAACATCATATAAAGCATTATACTATCACTACATAATTATGTAGTGCAAGTACCAGGGAAAACAGACGCTGAAGAGCTAAGCATTTACTGTATTTACAAGTTGGTTTATCTATGTTTCTCCTGTAGATCTGCTTATGTGCATAAGATACTCAAGCCTAGAGAACAAACAACCTGTTGCTGTTGAAAACATTTTCTTTCACTTTACAGTACAAGGTATTTAACCTCAATGACCTTATCCAATGTTTCCTATAAACTGAGGAAGTATGGATATAAATGTTGGATGTACTAAAGAAATCAAAGAACAAAAAAGACCCCTGACTTACAAACGTATACAAATTTTGGGACAGCCTCATAGAAGTACAATGCAGAGTGGTTTGTGTGACCTCCACATTGGCTTGTCTGTTAAACAATCTTTAAAGGACTACCTGTAAAATTAGTATTTCCTCATATTCATATATTACATGAAAAGATAAACCTACTTTGTTCCTGCATAATCTAATTGTTTATCTTTCATTGTTTAATGGCTACTAAGCTCCATACCTTTATTTGCAGGGATTTTTCTCTTAGAAAGATTATAGCTTTTTCTTTTTGCTTCCCCTTCCCTCTTAACTACTGGTGGGTAAAACTAACTTGGTGCTAGGACTTCTCTTTAGGATAGCATGTAAACACTCCCAGAGAAGTGTGTCATCTAAAACTAACAATATGGAGAATGCTTAGCAATCTGAAGTGTTATGTTGAAATGTTTTTCCATACTATGTGCTAAACAAAAGTTTTAGTCCACTTTTTAGTCCAGTAAATTGGCTAGTTTACTACCAAAACTCCTAGGAAACTGTTTTACAAGATATGTAAATTGATTTCTGAATCACTTCCACCTAAAACTGGCCTCAATTAAAATCTTTTAAATTTTTAATGTAAACAGCATTGTCAGTCACTTGCCTTTCAAAATAAAGTATTGTGTGGGCATCTATCAACAAATGAAAAAAATGTTAATTTTAATTTGCGGGGAGAATTACGTTTTGTTTCAGAATAACAATAGCCTGCAAGGGCACACAGGCCTCAGCATAAGTAGTTTGGGAATAGAAATGACAGCATAAACAAAGCATTAAGAAAGGTTTGTGAGGGTGGAGTCCATTATTAAATACTGGATTAAAGCTCTTTTGTATCCTGCGGCTCAAAACTTTCAGAGGGTGCAACAGTAAACCCCAAGCAGGCAAACTACAGTGGATTTGGCATTATAACCTCCCTTCCTTAGCACACCAGACCATCCAGTTATTAAAACTGAAGGCAGTGTTGTTCCCTATGAAAACTTCACATCTTAATAAAGCACAAAGCACAGCCCCCTTTATAGAGTATTAACTTCCGCTTTTAATAACTTACCGTCCCACACTACACAGTTCAGCATTGTGCCACACATAGCACTCCAGTCAGACAATACACACAGCAATAAAACTCAACCCAGCAAAGAAAGTGAAAGCTGCATTTGTTCAGCATGTTATTTTGTGCAGCCAACTGTAAGGCTTCTGCCTGCCATTTATTGTTTATTCTGTCAAAGAATTATTAAGAATTAAGCTACATTTGGCAATTTTTTGAGAAGGGAATTTAAATGCAAACTGACTGACACTTGATATTTAAAGTCTATTGGACGACTCTGACCCTCCGTTTACAAGTGACTCATTTGACTGCGAGGATCTCTGATGTGGAAATGCCCAGATACGAATCAATCGCAGTTTTTGTCTCGGTTAAATGTTACTTGGCAATCCAAGAGCAACGGACAATGCTCGAACCGAGGTTCACATAGAATGGTCCTCATATGTTTAAAGAATTCCTTTTACATGCCTGACTTAGCTCTAGCCTGTGGATTTATGTCGCTTTCTCCTAATAACTTATCTCAGTGCACAGTGTTTTTAAACACACACAACCAGCAGTTAACTCTTTTGCTGCCTTGAAAAAAGGAAGAAAAAGAAAACCACACACAGAGAAATGTACAGGAACGTTTACATAAATAAAAGAGCACGTTTGATTCCAATAAGGCAGTTGATTTGCTGATTCTTTGTGGAAGATGGGGGGGTAGGAGAAGGATAGGAGGACAAGAAAGGAGAAGAAACACATAGGTGCAGTTTGCAAATGCCTGTTCCATAAAGGAAGAATTGTGTGGAAGAAATAACCATTTCTACATGGAATTGGCTCAGTGCACATTCTGCAGTTTGTTATTTCAGACAGAGCTAAAGTAAAATGGTGTATCTTTACACGAGCTAGATTTCCTTCCCCTTAAGAGGCAGATGCAGCATTTCTATAAACAAAAATGTCTCTAGCCCTACCTTGTGCCAGTGCTTGCAACATGTGGAGCTGGAGCAACAGAAACGCCCACCATCCCCGACAGAAGAAGGAGCAGAAGTTTAACTTTATCATCACGCCGTCTGCCCAGCTATTCCTCCGGGCAGCAATTTCGCGATCCATCCTTCTCCCAACCGTTGCTGTCCCCGTCCGGCTCGGCTGCCCGCCGCTGCTGACAGCGCGTTGGTCACTGCTCGTTCCGCACCCCGCGGCCGGGCTCCCTTTGGTGGCTTGGGAGCATCGTCCACCACCCGCGCTGCGGAGGCTGGAGGGGACAGAGGCCCCCACTCCGCAGGAACCGAGGGGTCTTGGATTTGTGCTCACTTTGCACGCCAGGCGAAGGCAGCACTCCGCACGCCTCCCTGTTTTGCAATCCCCACCTAAGTCAATGCATTTTGTGGAGGTATTGACTGCACCAAAACAACCAGTCAGAAATGGGAAACACATGTTTCTCTGCACTAGCACATCCAATGCCTTCAGCAGAGAGGGAGCAAGTTTCTCGGCGTCAGTATTTTAGTAAATCCGCATCTTCTAGCACAGTGGAAGACTGATCCATCTTATCCACCAGCATACAACCCAAAGAGTACCTTTCACTGCACAAGGACGACGGAAACTGTTACCTCTGTGATTTTCATGAAGCGTGGTGAGTTTTCCGGCATGTATCCCATTCCCCAGTAAAAAGCTTGATATGGAAGTGTTAAATTCTTGTAGAAAGTGGAGGGAAGAAAAAAAAAAAAAAAAAAAAAAAAAAAAAAACACTAAAAGGAGGAGAAAGTATCTCGCTGTTCCTTGCGCTGAAGGATTTATTTCAGACAATTTCAAAATTAGCCATGCAGACAGAGTAGTCTCCAGATATCCCCGCAAAGCTCTGCGTAGTTATATTAATCCGATTTTCCTCTGGATACAAATCTCTACCGTCAACGGGAGGGTTTGGAGAGCCCTCGGCCAGGTAAATCGGCAGCTCAGGCAGTGATTGCAGCTCTGTGCAGTCAGACACAGGCCGGGGGGGTGACTGAACTCTCCCGTTCCGCCGGGGGTAGCGAAAACCTCAGTTGATCTTGCCTCCTCCCGGAGATAGGTGCAGCCCTGTGTCTTGCAGGGAGACCACGGCAAAACAAGCAGCCAAAATAATAATAATAATAATAATAATAAAAACACCTCTCACACGTCAAGCGTTTTTCTTCTGGCCGGTTACGGCAGCAACAAGGGAACAAACGCTCAGCAGGAGGGTGTCCGTGGCGGGGGAAGGGAAAATTCTCCCCAAACAAACAGCAACAAGGTGAAATCCTCCAAGCTGTGCTTGGATGGGCTCCCGCCTTCCTTGCTCGTGCAACCCGGGGATCCTGGCGCTTCCTCTGAGCGTCTCTCCCCCGCAGAAGCTGTAAACACAAAAGGGAGAAGAGCGTGTCACCACAGCAGCACTAGCGGCAATAAAACCGTACACAATTAAAAAAAAAAAAAAGGCACGGAAGGCTTTAACATTTAAACAATGCGTCCGGTATTGTTTCGGTCCCGCCTACCGCAAAGGGAAAAGTTTCGTGGGGGAGCCGTTCTCCACAGAATTACAAAGCATACGAGGAGTTACAAAAGAACACCCAGGATTAAAAAAAAAAAAAAAAAAAA
>VZSV01000059.1:2556106-2675341 GCA_013398735.1 Nothocercus julius | reverse complement strand
CCTTGCAGGTATTTTGCAGTTTTTGTGGCTTTTTAATATTATCATTTTCCTTTTAACTCTCCTATCTTGTCAAGCAGTCTTTGATGATAGAGTCATGCAGGCAGACCCAGTAACTTATCCCACCAAGTATAAGGTCACTTATTTTTATATTATTAATGACTGGCACAACAGGATTCTGAATGAAGCATTTTATTCAAGGTGGCACCTCCATGTGCCTTTGCCATCCTGCAGTATAAGAAAGGGAAGGTTTCTCCTTGATTTCCGCACAGTCCGGTCTCATGTGTGCGGCTGCTCAGCATTCCCTTTGTCCCTCCCTTGGTGTCCTCCAGGGATACCTTGTTTGTCACACTCTCACCAACACACGTGTGCTGCTTCTCCTCACCTCTCACAGGTCATTAGGGGTTATGGTCGTCAATTGTGTCCCTTTATTTGTTCTTCCTGGTGTTGAAAACCTTCTTCAGCCTGTACTCCAGAGCTGCTGCTCCAAAATCCTGGCCCCTTTTCCTGGTACTAGCTGTAGGTTGCATCCTTGCAATCCACAGTGTGTCAAGAGTGGTGGTGTCACACTTTCCTTTTTCTGGGCACAGGCCATGTGAATAACGTCTTACAGGTATCAGGACACACAGTTTATGGGGTTTTCCTTCATTATGTCCATTTTAAGAGCAATGCAAAGTGAACCCAGGTTGTTCTGAAGTGTGTGGAGAACTGACCTCTAGGGAGTAACACTGTGTTGGTAACCACCCATCTTGGTAACTACCTTTGCATCTTTATCAGTAGTTAATTCATTGTGGCATGAAGAAACTACACATTTATTTATCTAGCAGTTTTAGATAGGGTTTTCAAGTTCTGATTTGCCTTAACTTTGCCTTAATAAGAGGTATACTCAACTCTTGGTTTTAATTACTACTAACGAAGGAGCATGGGAGGGGTGTTGATTCACTGTCTGATGGAAATTTTAGTTTAGGATTTCAAAGTCAGATTGAGCTGTAAGAAAATACTTAACACTTCCTTATAACTTGCAATAAGGAGGCAGTTTGAGGTGGTTATGTTATTGATGTCTAAAGGTTGTTTAAAAAGTTATTGTCAAACAGCTAAGTTTTAAAAACAAGATTTTGCAGAGAAGAGTTTCTATCATCTTGTTAATATTAGTGCAAGTATGTTTCTGCTTGTAATTAAGATGTGATTGTTTGTAACCGTTCCAAACTGTTCAACATAGAAGCAAATACAAGAACAGAAGGTTAACCTATTTTCATCATACAGGCTGTGATCTTTTAAAATTATTTAAATATGGTCTTAAGTATTTAAATATGGTGCCTTTTATAAGAGGCAGTAACGCAACATTTTGGGCCAAATGTTTTCACTTGGCTGTATCCTTATGTCTATGATTAAGTGCCTGTAATGTGTCACAGAGGATGTCAGTGGTGGTTTTTTTTTCTGTTTGTCTTGATTGCAATAACTTTGTTTAATGGTGTTCAAAGCAAGATAATGACTCTGAAGTCTTGCTCTCTGGGATAGTAAACAATTCTACCATTTTGGTACCCCTGCTCTGTGCCTGGTTCTTCACACGTGCATGTAATAAGTAAGGAACCTAAAAACACAACAAAAAGACTAGTAAGAAAACAGTTCTCCAGTCCAAAACATGCAGAAACAACAATCTGATGCTTATAAAGAGAAAAAAGAAGGAGGGGATGGATATTTTAGAATTGTACTACAGTAAAAGAAAAGAAGAGCTAATATAGATAATTAGATTTAAAGGTGGGCGGAATGAGGTGAACATGGATTTTCTATAGTGTTTTGACTGTAGTGTTGTGCAATGATGTATAAATGTTGTAAGTCTATTAAGGGCTGAAGACCTTTGTACAACTAGCACGGAATGGTGTGACACTTTATTTACATAAGAGGTGAGACACTGAAAAAAGGAGAAAGGAGTAGAAGAGACCATTACCCAAAACAGGACAGCTAATGGAAAGCACCTTTCTAGCCAAGAAAACAGGATCATAGAACTAATTCTAGAGGAAAATCTCATCAGTGTTGAACAACCTCAGTTATTAGTTTAATGTCATAAGAGTTTTATCTTCTAGAGCATTGTCCATTAACCATTTTTCTCAGCCAAACTTCTTTAAAGAGAACACTCATATATGAATATTTTCAATATGAATTTTTGAGAGGTACAGGAGGTTGTTTTGACCTAGTGTGTCTTCTGATATATCCTGTAGTTCTTGCAGTTATCAGTGGGTAATACCAAACTGGAAAAGTGTAGATCATACAATACCATTTTTTCAGGCAGGAACTTGGTATCTATTGCTCACCTATTTTAGTCCCCTAAAACTGTGTCATTTTCTTGAATTAATTCTTAAAAATAATAATAGTAATCACTGGTTACCTTTGTACCAGCATGTGGTATTTTATACCAGTCAACTTTCTCAGACGAAAAGTTTAACAGGTAAAGTAAAAAATTTTCAACAATCACTTTGAAAATTACAGGAAAAGAGGTATGAAGACTTTAGCAGGCAAAAAACTTTATAATTCTACTGCAACCTAGATGTTAATATTCTAGTGAAATAAGTGTCTTAAGAAATATCATCATTAATATTTTAATTATAGGGTTTCCTATAGAAGGAGAACATCTTGTGGGTACCCTGATAATACTCAACACTGTTTTCAGTGGTTTGTTCTTACCCCTCTCTTTTCCTTCATTCTAGAATGTGAAGTGCAGAACTCGGGGTGGGCAATTGCGTTAACCACATGGTTGTCCCAAAAGATTTTATACTGGCTTTCCTTTTCTCCCCAAAGAGAAAGGCAGCTTTAGGAAACAATGAGTATGTGAGTAGAAGGTAACTTGCTTTCAAACCGAATTGTTTTTCAGCATGCCAAATCATCCTGAATGCAGTAAACTACTGGGGATGTGGGGGGAGACTAAAATCTCCCGTAATAAGGGTATATTCCCAAGGGTAACTAGGCAGCTGTTCTGCTTTTATGGTGTAAATATGAGTCCACATCCATAATAAAGATTGAGTGAAAATGAAAAAATATCACATTACATAGCTGGAAATCTCAGGGGAAACATTAAACAATGACTTCACCACACTTCTGGAAGCATCTTCTGTAAAGAACACACAAGAAGAACAAAAATAACTCCCATTAAATTCTGCTCAGTTTAAATAACTTAATATGATATCAGTTATAAAGCCCCAAAACAAACAGAATGACAGATTTTTCTTTTCTCCATGTGGTTTGAATTTACATAAAAGAAATTAGAATTAGATTTATATGCTGCTTAGGTCTGATTTTAAATTCAGAAATGCTAGCAAATTCAGAGTTAAGTTTTTGTGCTTAGTGCTTAATATGATTATGCTTAGAAGTCTTGAAAGTAGACAAGGTAGAGTTCGATGGCACAGTGGTCAAAGGGTTGAGGGTTTAGGGTTGAGTGAATTGAAATGTATGTTTTGCAGCTTTTATGAGTTTAAGAGCTGTAACGCGGCAGTGTTTATGTTCGGAAACAGTTAAGCAGTGGACACTGCCTGTACAGTGAGGAGCAGGGGCTAGAGTAGTTTCTAAGTTATCCCATCTTCTGTATTATCCCGCCGTAACAATAGGCTTTCCTATTTAGCTATCAGAGGAAATTCACAATGACCCAGCCACATTGCCCTGCTGTGTCTTATGGAGAAGAGAGTTAGCGAAGTAACATAAAGGATCAAGACAACAGGTTCTGCGTTTTTGAAATGCAGACGTTTGAAAACATTCTTAGAGCTTCCCAGAGGAAGGCGACGGGGGCTATAATGACTCTACTCCAGGCAAGTTTGGCTAGAATGTAGAGAGAGATCTTGCTCTAAGAAGTCTGTGTCTTCAAACGTCAGTCGGTCTGGCTATCCAGCAATGGGTTGCTGGGATTGCCCTTTCATGGCTCAGATGATGCCCCAGGCATAAGTGACCCGAGCACTTTGAGAATGGCTAAAACTGTCCCTAAATACTAGGGAGGACTTTAGAGAAAGACTGAATCTTTTGGTGGTACTTCACCTTTATGCTTATTACTGTCATCTTGGTAACTTTCTCAGTCTGCTAGTTGATTAAGAAAAAATAAAGCAAAACCTAAGTGCAAAGAAATATATTCCATCAAAGTGCACCTGAACCTGCAGTGATATTACTGCTGAAGTGCATTAATTTATCAACTTACCTGTGGTCACCCTAGGTAGAGACTTCCAGGGAATTCCAACAGGGTATAGGTACAGTAGTGCTAGCTTCAGGCTTTCTTTCTTTCACGCTCTCTTTTTTTTTCTTTTCTTTTCTTACTTTCTTTTTTCAGAACTGAACCAAAACCCAACCACACTATTAGAAGGTACTGCTTCTGCAGGATATATATTTCAGGTAGAACATACAATTTAAATTGAAATTGTATTAGATATGTTTATATTTTCCATTTACAAAGTGGTAACTTTAATGTTTTGGGGAAAAAAAAAAAGTTATTGTATGCTTCATATGATCCAGTGTGATTTCAGTTGGTTACAGTATTCTTGAGGTCCTTTTCTTCTTCTTATACTAAGATGTTATAAAGATAACCATGATTTTAGCTAGAGAGAGGGTACCAGTACAGGGATCAGTGAGCTGAACAGTCTCCCATATGCTAACCCACAAAGATATTACAGACTCAGATAGTATTCTTGCAGGAAAGTGTTGTAGATGTACAGATTATTTGTTTTTATGAAATGCATGGGTTATTTTCAGATGTGTTTTGAACACTTTTTCTGAAGTAAGGACACCTGTTGAACATCTTGTAATGTGATTGCATTTCTGTGAAGAAAAATGTAGAATGTGTACATAGGTATCATTTCAAAAAATAGCGTCTTCTTGGAGAAATGACAAGTGACAGGTGCGATGAGTTCATTATTACAGTAGTACATTGTCTAACTTGATCACCATGATTATAAGGGAATAATCTTAAAAATAACTTTTATTGCAAGTTGATAAAGAGCTTACAGGAAGAAGGATAACAAGCAATTATGAGGGTTTGAACAGTCACACTTACTGAAAGGAGGTGAAGCTAATCATCCCAGTCATGTTACTGTCGTTGTCTACAGTTTGCCCATCGCAGTAAAAAACACTTCATAAAATAAAAGAATTAGTTTTAAAACATGCATAAAGGGTGTTTATAGTGATTACAGTATTGTCTGCCTGTTCAAGAAAAAAACAGGAGTGTGGAATAACACTAAAGAGCATTTCCCCCCTGGATTTCTTACCCTGATTCTACATTCAGAAAATTAACTTTGTCGAAATGCAGGCTGTGGACATGGGGAATACATTTTACCCTTCTTGGGGATTTGTCTTAAGGTTATTAGCGCCGTTCAGTGCTTTGAAGGGAAGAATAAAACTTAATGATGAATTTTATCTTGATTTCTGTATTAATTATACGTTGTTTTAGAAGGCTAATCTCAAATATTTTTTTCCATGTGATCTACTTAGATGATGCTGTTGCACCATTTTTGGAAAAACTGTGAAGATGTATCTAAATGTGGAATAAGACTCATCTGGTCTGTTTACTTGATTCAGATTCAGAATTTCAATTTTCAGTAATAAACAAAATATATTTTGGGGAAAAAGAAAAAAACATAACAGAGATCCACACCAGTGATAAATTTAGTCAGCAGCAGGATGTTATGATAGCTTTGATTATAGTAGTTGAAGTGAAGGAGAAATACTGGAATCAAAATAAGGTAGAACATCTTTAATATATTAAAGAATAGAGCAAAATTTAGTGTTATTTATCATAAAACTCCCTATTTTTTTTTTCTGAACTACTTTGTAGTCCATTTATGTAGTAATTTGGAATGCTTGTACTTAAAGCAGATGCCAGCAATATTCTTCAGAGAATATTCAGGCCAGAGTGAGTGTGAGACAGATGGACACAGAAAAATCAATAGTTCAGAGGACTATCTCAGATGTCTGTATTTCACGTAGGTCAAGCTTGACGAAACCTAAGTTCCATAAGTCAACATTCCTGATGTAAATAATTCACAGTAATGAGAAAAAAAAAATTAAAAAAAAAAAAACTGAGCCTGCATGGGATGAATATAAATATAGTATAGTTTTAAAATAGTTATTTGAGAATTATAGTATGATCCAAGTCTTGTGGTGAGTTTACATGTAAATATGACTCCACTGATGTGATTTGATAGGACAGTGAAATATTGGATACTTAAAAATTAATGAGTTTAAGTTATGGAAAATTTTGTTAAAATTCAGACTGAGTGGCAGTTGCAGTATGATAACATATTTTTTCCCTTTGTTTTTAGTGATCATATTGTAAAACATGCTATAAACCTTCCAACTAATATTAAAATCTGATCTCAGTCCCGGTTATTTTTTTGAGTGTGAGCCATCAGTTTCTATGTATTCCAAGATCACTGTAACAGCAGCTTCCTTGAGGAGTTGCTCTGCAGAGCCCTCATAATTAAAAGAGGGAAATATAAGAACAGGCCACGCGGGGAGACGTTGTGCTATGTAAAGCACTTGGTAATCAGGGCAGCACTCCTGATCCTTCACTGCTCAGTCAAGTCTGGATCATTACAGAGACACAGAACTTCATGCTGGTCGCTCACACTTGTTGAACTGATACCACCCCACTGATTTTCATGTTATTTGTGGTTTGCACTGGTAAAATGAAACCCCACTGAAATTATAGTGGTAACTATGTTGACTAGATTATTATGGAGCCCTCTGTGTATTAGACAGAAGTGATATTGTGAGTTTGGTAGATGCAGAATCTTGTCCGGAATAAAAACCCCTGGATTGTCCTACATGGATATGTGCTAGGAACATATCAGCATGTCCCTCTAGGAAGGGTGCGGGATATAAACGGTTGTTAATAGTTGCAAGGTCAAACATAGTTCTTTCTACGAAAGTAAAAGACAGTTGTACTATGTTACCCTGTCAAGTTAATACAGCATGATAGAGCATCTCAGGCAGCATGCCCTGAAAGACTGTAAACTAATAGATTTAAAGAAACTATACCTCAGGGAATGTTAGTTTTGATCCATTGATTAATTCTTTCTGTCTTGGAGCCTTACCTATTGGGGATCAGCGCAGTTTTTAAATTAATACATTCTCAAGAAAAGCCTCAAGACAAATTTTATTTCTTGTATTAGCTTTACAAGGATGGGTCAATAATTTGTAATTGAGAATTTCTAAGTTTTTTTTTTTTTTTTTTTTAACACTGACATGAGCAATTTCAATAATTTTAAATCTGTAATTAAGCTTTGAGTTTTTTTTTTTTTCCAAAATGATTTTCAAATTACTTAATGTGCTGTTTATATTCTCTCATTCTTTAGGGATGAAATTGGATGTATTTGTGAAGTGTCTGAGCAGAGTAACTCCAGTAACAAAAGACTTTAATTAGTATGTTTTTGCAGGTTTGGTGTTAATCAGACTTAAAATTAACAAAGTGTAAAGCTTTTACACTTGCTCACTTACAGAATATCAGCAAGTTTTTATCCATACGTGTTCCACAATGTATTTAAATGCTTGGAATCAATATTTTAAGGACAATAGAAATTGGTAACGGTTCCGCCATTCTTCATGCCTTAAGTAATTCTTTCTACAAGCACTCCCAGTAAATTCAGTTGCCCCATATTTACAGTGAGAATAAATAATGGCCAGCTTTATTTTTCATATGCAATCAAATTCAAGTGCAACTTTGAAATATCTGTAAAGTGCATGAAAGATTCCAACTGTTCTGGAAAACTAATTCCAACTGTCTGGCTTAAGATTTGATCCTGTGGTCCTTATTCTCCATTTTAATGCAAAAAACATTTTGCTAGATTCAGTGGAGTCTCACCAATGTAAAAATGGTGTGATAGAAAGGCAGTTCATGCTGTGTGGATGCATTTTAAGAAGTCATGTAACTAAAGAGGAGAACCGAAAATAAATATGCAGAAACACGAAAAAACTCCACAGTAGAAGATAAGGCGTTTGATGATTCACAAGCTGATAAATTGCACATGAAGTTGTTTTCCTGCTGTAATATAGTCATGCTTCATAGATACTTTGTTCCAAATCCACAGAAGTTTCCTAAGGCAGATTTTGGACACTCGAAGTCCAGATGTGCATCCTCCAAAACTTCACCTAAGGTGCATAAGGTCCCAGCAGCATAGATTTGCGAGGTATTTTAAAGTCTTCTTTTTATATATGTCACGCAGTAGGCATGCTTGGCCTTGATCAGGACCACTGGGTACATATTCCTTTGCTGTCTCCTAGGAAAGGGGAATTTAAAAACTCCAAAGGCTGCTTCTTGCATTTAAACATTGTTGAATAAAATTCAGAGACAGTCCTTGGAGCAGAGGTTGGAATTCACATCTCCCAGATTTAGTGCTCAAATTAGTGCTAAATTCTGTAACTAAGTTACAGAATCATGCTCAGTCTTGCCCTCCCTCTTTCTCTCTGACCTAGTTAATTGTTTCTTATAAAATGGTACAGCTTCAACAGCAAATAAGAAGAACGCAACCCTCCTGGAAATGTTTGGAACGTGATTAAGCTTTGAACTTCCTTAGACTAACCTCTGCATAGATGCTTTTCCCATTAGTTTGCTTTATAAAAAGTGGAAGCATCACAGTCTACCTCTATCAGCATATTAGCTTAAAACACGAGTGGTTTTAAGTTGAATCTACCAGTTGTCCACAGTTAGCATGCTTTGGTTTGCTTTGTGGAGGAATCTTGCTTCATGTGGATTGGGTTCATTTTGGATGAAACTAAGTGAAAAGATGTTCTTAACTACTACTGAGAATACATTCTTTCGCGTCAGACAAGCACAAGTCTGATGTAACACCCCCCACCCCCAAAATGTGTAGCTGTTGGGTCCTCACCATCAGTTGTTTCATTTTATACATCTACTGTTGCATCACACAAGTTGCAAATTTAGACATAGCCTCATTCTCCTAAAAGCAACAGCATCTGTTCCATTTTTTAGAAAGAACAGCACTTAAGCCTAGGAAGGAATGTTATAAACTATCACAGCAAGCCATGGTAAGTATCATTCTGGAATCCACAATTAGAGGCCTAAACCCTAGGAAGGAATGAAATTTAAGGCCAGCATCTTTCTTTAGTATTTTCTAGATGCTAGCTTTTGGCAGATCCCTTCTCAACTTATCTCTTTTCTGTTTTAAATTCCTTGTTACAGTACTTTATTTTTTCTGGGGATTATTTGAAAAGATAAAGCACCTACCTTACAGTCATGGATTCTACTGGGGCTGGGAAATTAAAGCTTAAGAGGAGTACTACGACGACTATCACTCTTTTATGTCTATAATCTAAACTAAAGACTTTTTGATTAGCAAGAACTCCTTTAACAGCTCTTCATGCGGTAACATTTTGTTTTTTCTTCAGCTGCACTTTTCCTTCTCTGTTAAAAGCCTGTGCTGTAGTGACAGTCAGCTATGTTAACCCTGTTATGTTCATGCCATTTAAAATCATGATGAACTACAATGCATGACTTAGGAAAGCTTTATAGCAATGAGTGGATAAATACAATAGGTTAATAATCCTCCAGTTCTGGAGCAATTGCTATTTACAAGGGACAAACTGTGGTCTACTGATGACATCATTAGAGAATTGTTTTAATTAAACTCTATATTTCCTGTGTCTCACTGTGACTGCCTTTTACCATAATTTGATTTGTATAGAGCACTCATTTGCAAACTGGTTATTGCTGCGGAATAAGATTTGTTCATATTTTTGCTGGCCTATGTTCCACACAGTAATTAAGAACAAGCTTAAAGTTAAGTGTATGTTTAGCTACTTTCTTGAACTGATGCCTCTTTTATTCCCCTTCATTTAAATTCGTGCCTCAAATAAAAATATTAGGGACATGATTCTGTTAATCTTCTCAATGTTGAGTAATAAGTTAATTATTAGATTATGTCATTTTGACATAAAGTAATCAGAACAAGAAAATCCAAATGCAGGTTATTTAACAGAGAATGCTTAAATGTAGAATTAAAATGTTTTGACAGTATCACACAGAAGAGGAATTAAGATTTTATTTATGATGAAATACAAGCCATGGCTTGCAATCCCTGGAAATCACTATATGTGTTTCTACTTTAAGTACCTGTTGCTTTTTAGTGTTGGGAAAAGATTGAGCAACCAAAGTGAATTTGGAGAAAAATAACTTTTTTTTTTTTTTTTTTTTTTTTTTTTTTTACTATTACTACCTGCAATTTGCCTCTAATTTTGTGGTTTCCATAACAACATCTGAATGAGTGAAAGCTCTGTACCGTTGCTGTCCACTCAACCAACAGGATGTAGCAGGCTGCTATTGCTCGGTCTTCCTTGTTTCCTTGGCAAGGACAAATGCTCTGGGAAGTGGCCTTCACATCCTGCTTCAAAAAACAAACTTTACTGTTAGTCACTGTCTATATTTTCCCAGCTATAAAAATGATAAAAACAAGGTATCCACTGTTGGGATATTCTTCTGTGTCCTTTATAATTCAGATCCTTTTCCCTTGTGGATGCCCAGAGAAATACAATACCGCTAGATAATTCTCAATACCATAGCAATCAAGAAGTAAAAAGAGTGGTTTTTTGTTTGTTTTTCAAAATAATGTTTTATTTACCAGTGCCTCCTATCAGATTGGGCAGAACAGCAGAGTCCAGCACATCAAAAAGCTGAGGGACTCTTTAAAATCATTTTAATTGTTTCTCGTACAAGTGTATTAAGTACATATAAGTGCTGTAAGGCTAGAAAATAATATTTTTATGGCCTGCAACTTATTCCTTACTAAGTTAGATCTTTATTTCTCAAAAACATTTTTTTTTATTCTCCAAATAATTAAGTAGTCAGCTGTATGAAGTAAACCTCAAGTTCTGTTCTGAAGCCTTTTTGAATAGAGTGCTTTAGTCCAACAGATTGAGAGGATTTAGACTCTCCTCTGGTATGTTGACACTACAAACAGCTCGTTCCATCTTGAATTAGTTAAGCTAAAGATAGGGAAGGGATTTAAAGGTTGGGGAACATTGTTTTTGATAAAAAGTGCCTGAACTGCCTTTAAAATAGTGAATGGCTTACTTTGCAAGTATCCATAATCTTTAATTTATTTACTAAAGATATTTTCACAGAATATTTGTGTTAAGCGTGACAACTTGATTGCACTGGGGTCTTGCCCCAGGGCAGCTATTTGAAAGTGTCATATGACACAGAATAGCAATATAAAATAGTTTTGCTGGAATGAAAAGTCTCTTTATCATGCTGTCTGCATTTACCATCTCCAGTGCAGTATTCCACAGTTTAGTAAAATTGAATAGTATATGCTCCAGTTCTCTCTTGGAATGTTGTCATGTTAGGAAGCCAGTGTATCTCTGTGCAGAAGGAGATGAATCTTCATTCTCTAGCAAAGCCTTGCCTAGAGCATTGTAGTTTTTCTCTACTCATATATTTAATGTATGTTTCTGTATACAGATTACTGTTCAGCCAACCTTCTTCACAACTGGCTTATAGCTATCCTTTTCAAATTGTCATTATGCTAATCAAGCAATTTTTATGTTATCCCCATACAAATACTAAGCCAGGAAGGAAATAAGTTTGAGGATATATATTAGCATCTTTAAAATAAATACACACAAACATGCCCACCCATACATATGTGATAACTAGGGAAATGTAGGAGTTCTTCTAGAAATCAGAATTGCAAACCTAGAAAATTACATTCATATCTTTGCACTTAAACTGATCTGCAAGACATAGAAACAAAGTTAGAAGACTTAGTAGTGTGTCAGCAGTGCCATGCAGTGAAAGTGAACATTTCCAACACAGATATATGTAGTGTTTTACAGCCTAACTTCAGAATGGTGTGGAAACCAGGGATGCACTTCAGACTGTTATGCAGCAAGGAAACATAGCATTGTCATGCAACAAAAGAAAAAGCTAGCAACCTCTGTAATAAGTGTGTGTGTATATATATATATATATATATATATAAAGTGTTTGTAATGCTGATTTAGGGAAAACTGAATTTTAAACTTCTTTTTTTTGAATATACTTCCTTCGAAGCCTGGGCATGTTTGTATCATGCAATTGAATGAGAAACAGAGGCCCCCTCTGGAACCGGAGGTAGCAGGGGATCTGAACTGGCCTTTGTCGGTGCTGCATTAGTCCATGTGAGCATTTTATATGGGATTGGCACCAGCCCAGGAACTTCTGCATGGATCTCGGTTACATCCTGCAAGTGTTCCAGGACTGCTACAGCAGGGCACTTGAGGCTCTTTTGAAGCCTTAACTGTACGTTTCCAGATCTTAATATGTTTGGGTTTCTTTTTAGTTTGTCCTGTACTGTTATGAGGGCTGAGATCGCTGGATTTTTGTCATTATTAATTGAAATGCATCTCTCAGATTTGGAGTCCTTACTTGCCTTTTAGAAGTAGCATGTATAGTCTAAATTCCATGTTAATGTGGAATTCAGTTTTTAATAGTTTGGATCTGCTTTATGTCAGAAACTTAATAAATAGGTAACTAGAATTTTCACAGCTCATATTTTTTAGATGTAGCAAACAATTGGAAGCAGTTCTGTACAAATGCAGAATACAGTTCTGTGAAACTATGAAACTATAGCCTGGTTCTCCCTAATTAATAGTCATCCATATGTTTTCTCTGAGCTTTACAAAATACAGTCTTCTGTTACGTGATTGCTATTTTTTCCACAGGCTTCGTGTGCAGAGGAATGGTCTTGCTTGCTCTGAGTACATCTGCAGAGCGCAGTGAGAAGGTATGCAGAATATGCCTAAACTTAGAAGCAGACAATTCATAGCAGCAAAAGCTGCAACTTCATTGAAAAGTCCGCTTAGCTTTGACCATAGTGTGCTCAATATTTGTTTAATCTTACATTGGTGACTAAAATCAAGGTCTGTCTGTAGTTATGTAAGCCCATTTTTCAAAGATTTACAACAACTGTATCTGGTCAGATTTTGAGAAGAACAGCAAGATCTAGATCCCGGAGGTAACAGGTAATTGCAGTATTTTAGCTCAGTGCTCCAGGGTGTGAGACTCAATGTGATCTGAACTTCCAGAAGAGTTTACAAATGCAGTATTGATCATTATATCCCTTGAGCCACCTCTCATATTTTGTATCAAACTGTATTACATATTAATTGTTCCAAAATCTTTCAGTTTTAGTATCAGATCCTTCAGTTTAACTAAAAAAAAACACAGCCTAGAAAGAGGAAAGGAAAGAAACTCTGTGGAATTAGATCTATTCTTAAGGGTTTCTAAATGCAACCTATTTGAGAAGTTCACTGAAGAGTCTAGGTGAAGGAGCAGTGACAGGGCACCTGTCTCTTTTAGCTGACATCGGAATAATTAATTTTATGAAAATGACTTCTGTTGGAGGTTAATTTATTTTGGCTGACAGACACGTACATTGCTATACATGTCTAATGCTGCAGTCAGCCTGAGCTTTATTTAGAATAGTTTATTTATATCTTTGGGTGATTTCATTGTAAGATGGAAGATATATAGGGTCATCAAGTATGAACAATTCTTTTTTTTCCTCAATTGAGACAAAATAAAATATCAAAAAAAAAAACGGAACATTAACTACTAGAATATTTTGGCCTTCTGTTTCATTTCTTACACTGATGAAGCTTAATTTTTTCCTAGATGTGGTACTTTTGGTAAGCAAACACCAAATTCACTGATCCTGTTAGTGTGTGAGTATAGTGAGAAGGAGACATATTGCACAAACTCAATGTAGACAGTAATGTTTGTATGCAGGTAACTGCATACCTGCTCTTCTGGCCGTAATTTAGCATTTAAAACAACTTTTTTTTTGTGGTTGTAAAACTTACTGACACAAAGATGGCCATCTGTAGCAGAAGACTGGGATTCCTTTTTAATTGTCTTCAGTAGAGTCAAGCCCAAAATATAGTATGTGCACTTTAAATGGCACAGTTATGTTAGAATGGAATGGCTCCATGCTTTAGAAAGAAGAGTGAATTGGAGACTATGTGGTGGATTTATTCGGTGTTCAAGACTGGAAAGTCCAGCAGTGGAAAATGATCTACATGCCCATTTCACCTTTGGAGTTCATGGAGTCAATACAATATCTTTAGAAAGTGAATTACAGTAATAATTTCCCAAGAGATAGTTACTCCTTAGGTGCTTTTTTGTGCATCTTCCTTTTTCCTTTTTCCTTTTTCCTTTTTCCTTTTTCCTTTTTCCTTTTTCCTTTTTCCTTTTTCCTTTTTCCTTTTTCCTATGTAGATGAGTGGAGCCTAATGTAATTTTTAAGGTTTAGTTTTAACAAAGTTTGTACTTGTGTTCTCAGCTATTCAAGAAAAAAAGTGAATTCTGCATTTGTGTAATTTAGGCAGCATCTGGCTTCCTCAGTTTTTATGAAAAGCAAGCAGGCAGTATTTATGGGGAGAGAGGATATGCTTTTAAAGATAGATATGTTGCCTCTTTTGACCTCATCATCCAGTTTTCTCATGCACTGAAAGTCTCCTGGTACTTTGGCATCCCTCCCAGACTAGGAAGTCTTGGGTCATCTAATTAGACTTGGGCAACTTTTGGAAGGGAAAATGGTGATTCTTCGTACCCTGATGTATGAATGGTATGCGCTAGCTCGTCCATTTTCATTACAATTTTCTGTGGCTAGGGTCTAACTATTAAATGTCATATCCACCTGTTAAATCAGTGTCATTGGTGCAAAGTTGAGTAATATTTATATAACAGCTAGACTGAATAATGTTTCTGTTGCTCATTCTGCATCCTACAAAAACACATTTGGAGCAAAATGATTAAATCAAAACAGAAAAGGCAAGAGAATGAGCATTATTAAAAAGTGTTGCAGTCTGCCAGATTTAGGAATTAATATTAAACTCTTGAACAGATATCCCTGCAGAAATTAAGCAGAGATTACAATTCAGTCGGTCAAACAAATGCAGCTGAGTCTAAACTTTTGCTAATACTTTCCTCTTTGCAGATATTTCCTCAAGGATGAGGCTGCAGTTCTCATTGCTCCTGCCACAGTGCCAGCCATATGGAGTTAAATTGATTGTTTTTAGTTATACTCTAGCTTCTGAATTGCCGTTCCCTTGAAGAGCCATAATATTCATCCTTGCATTCTCCTTGGTAAGTAATCTGAAAAAAAAAATCAGTTCCTATTGAGCAAACTTTCTTTAAAGCACCAATGGCCGCAGCTCTTTGTATATTCTCCCTTGTATAGACTTTGCAGATTCTATCGTAAGTGTCCAAGGTCACACAGAAAGGGAGGGAAAGAGAGAGACACAATACTAATTCTGTTGCTATTGAAGTGTTACGTGGGAAATGACCTGGAAAAATATTCCCTGAAGAGCAGTAGGGTGTCAGTGCTAGTTCCCAAATAAAGCAAACAGTGAAACTATTGAACCATGCCAAGTGCAATTTTTTTTCGTCTCCTCAAACTGTTAAAAGACCGAGTAGTGTTGTTGACATAGCAGGAACTTAAAAAGTCTCTCCTAGATGTTGCACATCAGAAGAATGAACGTTATGGAAGTAATTTGGGAAATCTAATGTCTATCAAAAATCTTCCACTGCTTGTCACATAAATGTTTGGAAAGTGTAAAGTTTCAGTCTCCTTTTAAAAGATACTCTTAAAATCCCTATCCTCCGTAATAGTCCCACAGTGTCAGTAAGCAGTACCATGGTAATGGTGTTGATCAGCTTTCAGCTATCCAAAACAGTGATTATCTCGGAGGGAGGGACAGTAAAAATAATATGCATAATTTACATCATGTGCACAGACAGTAGTGGAGAAAAGACAGGTTAGTGTGAAGGTTGCTAATGCAGAACAGAGATAGCTGTGCAAAGTCAGCACAGGACAGACTTATTCAAACATTTCTAGGGCTGGACTAACTAATGTAAGGCTGATGTGGCTGTCTCTGCACCTCTTAAGAGTAAACTACACTTGTCTTCCTGGATGCACGAGGTGATTGCACTGATCTTGTATCAGTACAAATATGGGAGGCATCAACGGGTGCCACTTGCACAGAGGGCATGGAAACATTGCCCAGGTAAGTCAGCTACACGTGGAGCTGGAGCATCACAACAACATAATGTGGCATGATACAGAGGCAGGAGGTTTGTCCCTGAAAGCAGCAGAGCTCTAATAGCACAGCCCTGACCTATGGCTAGTTCATAAGACCCTTCTGGAGGACTTTTTCACAGGCAAGCACCATTACTGATTTGGCTACAGAGTTGATTTATTTACTAGTGCTAACTTGCTCTGTGTTCCATTGCAACATGTTGTGGATTCAAAGGTGCTCAGGTTATTTTTCTTAGCATGCAAATGCTGGAGGAGATTTAAAAAGAAAAAAAAAAAAGAGAAATGATGTGTCAGTCTGGTGTCACTGGAGATTTTTTGCAGGCACTGTTTCAAATGTCTGGGTCTGAGACAGGCTTGCTGTATTAAGAGCAAGGCACTGGTGTTGGCTAAGGTTTCGGGAACTGGTACATGATGACTTACATTTTATTTCATGATTAGTAAAAGCATCTATAAGGAAACTTACAGCTAAATATTGCATCTTTGATCTTTATGCTTTTGGTAAGACAACCCTTAAGGCTACAACAGCTATTGCTATCTGGCAGAGGGCCACTGCTCCTGTCAAAAAGTACAGCAACAGTAAAATGAGTGATAACAGTTTTAACCTAGCTTTGGGCTTGATGAGAAGGGGAACTTTTTTCCTCCCTCCATCCTTATGACTGTGAGTAATTTGTAATTCTGGTCCTCTACCCCTCAAAATATGGTGATTTATCTACCTAGCAAGAGCAAAATCAGTCATGCATGTGTGGGTGTGTATACTAGGAATAAAACTTCACAAAGGAGCTGCAGTTACATACACAACTACAGCATATCACACATGCTGAAGGTTAGATTGGTTGGATGCTTCTCCAAACAGAACAGTAGAAATCTGATTTATTTTTTTCTTCTTTTCCATTTTGTCATTTTTTTTTTAATATTCACTTTTTTTTTTTCTTGTTGCCCTAATTCTTTTCCATTAGTCCTTCCTTTGAACTCTCAGTCTTAGGTTTTTCCAACTGTAATTTTATATTGATAATGAAAATGGAAAATATCACATGAAAACACTGCTTGATAGGGAATGTACTGGCCTACCCTACTAGACTAACCAGAATTCAGACAAATTTTTCTTCCAGTACAAGGTACAAAAACTTGCACGTGCGGTGAGAGAAAAGTGACCTTTGATCTAAGATGTGTTTTGTCTGGCTCCTGGTATGGTTTAGCCTTTAAATGTAAGGTAGGTCTACCTGCTTTTCTCTCCTTCAGGAAACATGTCTCCTCCTGGTGAACTGCTTCAGAAATTCTGACCAGAAAGAATGTATTCCCTTAGGATTAATGCTTATATGGATGCTGCCTTAGAGCCTTTGTACATTTAGAATAATAAGTGTTTAATGGCTGAATACTATTCTTCCTTTCAAAAGAAGGTGCAATGCTGACATTCTAAAGGCTGGAGCAATTTATAAATGGCAGCAGAGCCCTATGATTAAATTACAAGCTTATTATTTAGCCATGAAACTATGCATTGTTATTTGCCATGTGCCTAAAGAGATTATCAGTAGTTACCCTCCAGGGTCTATAATTTGTAATTTACTTTGCAGGTGGAAAAAGTTTATAGTTAGAGAAACTGTATGTGTGAAATCATGTTTATGCCATTGTGTGTGATGTAAGGGAGGAGAGAGAAAGGCAGACATCAATAAAATGTTTAGCTTAATGGAAAAATCCATGCAGTATATGAATATAAGGTAGAATGATCTTCTTTTCTTTTGTGTTTGCACAGTGCACTGTTATCTGTGTAATTTTAGAGCCATCATAGCATTATGCACTTTTGCAGAGTACTCTTTCATCTGTAGTAAGGCAGTTTCATGCTTGAAAAGATGCCAAAAGGCTCCCTATAAATTTTTCAGTCAGCATTATTAAAATATACATGTAGCTCAAAAATATACAGTACACTAAAGAACATCTAATAATTGCTATATAAAAAATTTTGTGTGGTAACATGACAATTGCATTTTAGGTAGCAAAGATATGAAAATGAATTCAAGTATATTGCACTCAGTTGTCATGTTTACTAAAAAAAATTCCGATTGAAAATTCAATTAAATATTAACGCCATTGATGCTCTTGCACATTCATTTAAAAAAAGATAGTTACTGTGTTACTACTTGTTCTCAATTGATTTTGGCTTTCACAATGAATATTGCCCAATCTCTGCAAGTCATTCTTTATGGAGATAATAAGAATTGATCAAAGTAGTAGTTCCTATATGACATTTGTCAGTATAAAATATATCAGTGATGGGAGTAAAAAAAAAAAACACTAGGTGTTTGTATTAACAGCCATAATAGTGGCTTAAGGTCTGAGACAGGGAATCTTGTACCTTTTTTAACAAATGTATCCCATCTGGTGCAATTTTGGATGTTTCTGTTTAAATGTCCGATCCTTTCTTTGAATTTACTTTATCTTCGGCCTCTGATGCCTCGTAGCAGTGAGTTCAACAGGTTGATTTGCATGTATTGCCATCCAGTGTCACTAATGAAAAAGTGGTTCACAACTTTTTTTAAAATGTATTTTATTATTTTATTAATTAATTGTTTTAGTGAATTTTGCATACATACTTACCAAGATGCAACGTGCTTGCAAAGGCAGCATATTTAAGTCAATTAGATAAGCATGTAACTTACTCCCATTAACAGCGCACACCATCGTGGGCAGGAATCCACAGGGAGCTTGTGAGGGCCTCAGGGATTGTGGTTTAAGCAGCTTCCAGTAAGTTGTAGTGAACTATTTCACTACTGTAATTCTATGAAATGATTAAATACATATATGCCTTGTGGCATCCACAGTTTAAAAACAAGGCAGTGGATTCAGTGGTACAATGAAAGGGCAAAGTTCGTGTTGCTGTTTCCAACTGTAAATCCTGCATGAGGCTTAATTAGTGGTTTTACAATACTTTAGAAATGTGAAATTTCATGTAAATACTTACAGTACTAAGCCACAAATTTTCGTTTTCTGAGGCCTGTACTTCAATTTCTACCTTACTGTCGTTCATTTCTCTGTATGATGTGGTTTTCGATTGTGTAAGACAGTATTTAGCCTGCTTGCAAGAATAAATAGCCCAATTTGTTGTATCACTGTATGCTGTATCAAGTCAGTATCACTGAAAGGGAATAATAAGGCAGATATAATTAATAGAAATAATCAAATCCTACATTTTCTTTATGTTGCTTTGCTGCTTTTCTTTGTCATTGGCATGGGTTTTGATTTCCTACATACGATTTCGTGGGGAATAGTCAGCCAGAGATAACTGTGTATATCTTTTAGGATTTGTGACATTATACTGTGTGCTGTAAGACTGTGCATGCTTTTAATGACGTATATTGCAAGCCAGTGCCAACAACGCAGAAAGAAACCAAAACAATGTATGAATCTTAGAGAGGATACTATAGTAGATTAGGCTGCAAATATGCTATATACTATTTGTTCTTTCTTAATGTTCACTGCCTTTTTTATAAAGGTTCTTGTGAAGGTCAGCATCTACCACAAAGCGATGTTTGAACACATCACCCTGAACATCCATGAGCTGCAGTCATTGTCCTGAGGGCTTAAATGTTACAGACATAATAAAAAATCATGTAACACCTACATGCAGAAGCGTTAGAACCTAAGCCAGCTTCACTTACTTGAGGAGTTCATGGTTCTGAGCCCACTGTTGTCCCAGATCTCTTGTGCACTTATAAAACTGCAACAGATGGTTCCCCGTGTTTGCACAGCTGCCAGCGCCACTGATGATGATAATGATGCTTTGCACTTTTATAATACTTTCCATATGACACCTCACTAAAGTGCATAGGTTGCTGTGTGTATTTTGTGCTGTCCTAGTGAACGTTCCTTCGAGGTGTAGTTTACTAAAGGCTCAGTAACAGGTGCCACCATAACATGTCTACTACATATCAGTAGATATTTATAGGTCTTATTTTTAATGTTGTGTGAGAGAATAGTGTTATAAAGGAGGTTTATTTGAACTAATGGCCTTTCTGACCTGTGTTCTATTCTATTAGAGAAAAAACAGCTCTGTCTGTCCCAGTTACCAGTAAGCACTGCCCAGTCCAAAATGAGACAGAAGAGGTAAAAGTAGAACAAACGACAGTGTGTCTGAGTTTCATTCCTGAATGATCACCTGCCTTTATCAGGAAGAGGAGGAGAATTTGGCATCAGATGCCAAATCAATGTGATAAATGAAATGAGCTTTTGATTTATTGCTGCACAGCGGCAGCATGGAGTAGTAGGGTACTGAGCACACCTGGCCAGTAAGGAGTCTGGCCTTACTTCTAGTGTTCTGATGTCTGTACCCTGTCCATCCCACAGAGCTTTTCATGCTGGAAAACACATTTCCATGTCTGAGAGTTTGCTTGTTTCTTCAGCCTGTCTCTGTTCATGTAATAAGAAATATTCTCTATGCTTTGGTAATACGAGAGAGGAGATCAGATCTATCCCTGTACTTCAGCTGAGAACTTTGACATAAATTTTGCTTTGTTTTTCCTGGTTTAACTTTGTGGAATTTGCGAGATTTTGTTCTGATTTGTACTACCAGAGTTTCCTTGTGATGTAATTTCCTTTGTTTTCTGTGGATCGTTTTCATATACTTAGGAATCTTGCAGCTAGTTTTCCTCTTCTCCTCTTCCTCTGCAGAAAAACAAAAATAGTTCTGTGCGCTCTGTGTGAGGTCCCTGGACTACTCATCAACCTGTGCATCATTTCAGTATTTAAAAAATAGATGAAACATTTGAGGAGAATAGGTTTCATCTTCCATTTTTTTATTGTTATTCCTATTTATTTCCTGCTTTTCAGTTGACTACATTTTCTAGCCAGTGAGCAGTGTGCTAGAGGATTTATGTGTGTGTGTGTGTATATATGTGGGGTTTTTTTTTGTTTTTTTTTTCAGAAGTCTATCTCCAATTTCACTTAGTGCTGTAAGCTGAGAGTCCTGAGACTTGCTAATTGGAGCCTTTCAAAACAGACATTTTTTCTTTCCACTAAAAAACAGTCCTGCTAGTCTCAATGTATAGAAAGCCTCTAAAAAAGAAAAACCATTTGCAGTCACAAGAGCATCTTTGCTTTGTTTATTTAATAGGACTAGTGATGAATGCAGCATTATATAAAAATTGTGTGCCATGGCTGTAAACCAGCTGTTCTGATAAATGAAAAAGCTCTGGGCACATCAAATATGCAACAAAAGCCAGAACCTACCTTTACTGTGACGTTTTTGGAAGTTTGCCCAGCTGTTATATCAGGCCTTTTCAGTGGCTCCAGGCTTGTACATCTATTTTGTACATTTTGGTACCTATATTGTACATTTAACATACACATAAACATATATATAAAAATATGTAAACATATACTGTACATATACGTAAGCAACCTCTGTATAGAAACCAATAAAGTAAAGGTGAATCTAAAATTGAGCTCCTTTTCTTTAAAAATGCATATCATATTGTACAACTACTACCCATCAGTAAGAGGATATAGAAAAACAAAAATAAAACAGTAGGTTAAGGCAAAAGAACTCTGGTTGACAGAATTCCAATTGCCTCTATATAAAAGAAAATGACATATACTTTCCTTTAAGAGCATATGCTGTAAATCATATTAAAGAAGAAAGGGTTTTACAGGGCTTTTAAATATTCCTAGAGTTCTGGAAAGGATCCTGGAAGTAGCTCTGTAATGCTTTTCATCCGAAGATCGCAAAGCGTTGTGTGGAATGATGAAATAGAACAGAGAGCAATATTTATATTTGCTTTTTTGGCTGCAAAAAACCCTGTGATACTTTAGTGATCAAGAACATCCTCTATATTTAGATATGCAAAGGCCAGATTTTCAAAATTCCTGAATAACTAGTAGTTTTCAGGCAAAAAAAAAAAAAAAAGATTTAGGATTAGAAACTATTTTGAAAATCTGGAGCAATATTCTGTAAAGTCATGTTTTACTGAGACATCTGCAGTAAATCAACAGGGTTGATAAGGTTGTGCTGAGATGTTTATACAAAGTTGGACTTGCACTTCAGTTTCTAAATTTATTCTCCAGACTAGGGATAGAATTGTTCATAGGGAAAACAAGTTCCTATGAGAGTTTTGAGTTAAAATGTTTACTAACCTTAGGAGAAGAAATGTTTTTAAAGACTCAATATTTGAAATACTGTCCTGTTCCCTCACATTTTATTTTTCCCTAAAGACTTCAGTATCCACTGCAGTTATCCATGCTTTTATCCTTTCCAGAACTCACTGTTGATGTGTAATCTGTATTGGAGCTATACCGAAAGATCCTTCTGAATTTCCAGCCAATATAGAATTCTTCTGCCTTGCTTCTTAATAGAGCAAGTTTTCTCTGTTCTTTTTAGATCTAATTTTCTTTCAGTTCATTTTTGGGCACAGTTCAAGGTATTTAATGTTTGTAATGGTTATAATAGTTAATCCAACATAGTCTAGGGACCATCTTTCTTTAAGTTATATCTACTTATCTGAAAAAATTTGAGAAGCAAAACCTTTGCAGGAAGCTGAGTCTGGAACTTTTAAAAGCAACTCATTTCCTCTCTTGGTCCGTTAGAGTCTACGTGTTTTAAGCTTCATAGCATCTGGTGAAACCCTGCCTTTTCCCAGGGGCTACTTGTTAGCACAAGTGGATTTCACTGGAGATGTTTGCTTTCACTTTATATATACCATACATGCTTCCTACCAGATTATCAAAATGTAGATTACCGGAACATTCATCAGACCTACGAGAAACAAGGAAAATCTTACTTGGCAGGTTAAGAGCTGAAATCCATTAAATTATTGTGGAAGTTCAGGCTATCATTCTAATTTTCTGAAAATTGTGAATTTTCAGTTGTGAATGGAGCTGGTGAGGACATTCCAAGATAGGTAGTGCAGCAAGGCCTGAGAGAGAAACGCCTGTCTTATAATAGGCATAGAAAGCACACATCATGAGTTTGTTCATTTATTTTTGTTCTGAATTGTTTTACAACTAGGTTCTCTGGCATTAAGGCAGTTTGGCAGAAGTCAAAATACTGGAAGGCAAATGGAAAGCATTAATCTATGGGATTCTACAAGTGTCTTGGGCAGTGAAAATCACACATGCTAATTATGGAGCGAATAGGGACAACTGCTGATGGGGATTTATTACAGCATTTCTGTTTTGTGGATGTGTGAATATTGGTGTGTTGGAATTGTGTACACATGCTGGGCTCTCCGGATGATAGCATCTCTGAAATCATGAAGGTACATGCTTTGCAGCACACACTATTGCAGTTTCAGAAATGTGTGGACCTCTGCCATATGTCCAGGGTTCTGCTGCCTTCAGCTCTTTTTGGCTTCATGTTTTGTATCTAGAAGTGTCACTCCTGTGTTGTGATGGCTCATTCTGCTTTCAGAATGTTTGAACACCAGTGATTGACAGTTTTTGCAGAAAAATTAAAAGCCACGCAAGGAACAAAAGAGCAGCAGTAACAAAATAGATATGTTTGTAAGGAGAAAAAAAAAAAAAAAAGTTGATTCTTTTCCCTTATTTAGGAGAGGTTATTGCAGCTCTTTTTCCCTCTAATCTAATGAAATTTATCACAGAATAATTCCCTGTAATCTAATGAAATTTACCACAGAATAATTGGTGCTGGAGGGGACCTCTGGAGATCCCCTGGTCCAACCCCTCTGCTGCGGCAGGGACAGCTAGAGTGTGTTGCCCAGCACCATGTCCAGTCAGGTCCTGAATATTGCAAGTGACCCCTCTGGGCAACCTGTTCCAAAACTTCTCTCAAGCTGTTGAACCTCTGCCTGTACTGGTGCATGGAGTTATTCCTCCCCAGGTTCTGGACTTTATATTTTTTGAGCTTGTTGAGTTCTGGCATGTGTTTTATCAGCTTATATTCTTCAATAAAACAATTTACACAGGAGAGAAAAAAAAAAAAAAAGACTATGAAGAATATTTTTTAACATTATCATTAGTTGTTCTTACCTAAGAATAATGTAATGTTCTATATCATAATCTTTACCAAGTGAATTACTAACCAGATATTATGAATGACTGTTCAGCCTATGATTATTAGATTAGAGCACAGAAAGATTTTTCGTTTTACATGGGTATAAATTTTGAATTTAAATATTTTAAAAATATTTTCAAAATTTCTAAATTTTATCTGCCCTAAAGAATTTTACAAAGCCCGAAGGAAATAATATAAACCAGCTAAAAAAGGAAAAGAATAAATGTTTTTTCTGATTCGGTATGTGTATATGGACGTGTGTACATGATATATGATTGTTAGTTGTTGATGGGTTTTTTTTGACAGTTGAAGGAAGCTGTTTTGGGGGCAAACAGGAAATCAGACAAAATGGCAAAAGATAGGTACCACGTGAAAAACACATCATTTATCATTAACAAAACAATTAGTGGGGTTTCCACTGAGAAGGGTCATACCTTCAACAAAATAAAGTCTTATTCATGACCTAAAATCTAACTGATGCTGAACAGTTAAGAAGCTTTTAACTGAAAGAAGGAAGAGCAAAATCATTTGTTAGAAGCTTTCGGGAGGATTAGCTCTATAGCAAAGAGGTTTTGGTGTAAAGTCTCAAAAAGCTAGGTTGCCAAAGGAACATCAGATCAAGGTAGATAAGCCTGCTAGAAAATAAGTGATGTATTTTTTGGAATGATCCTATTGTAAAGAAGGAGCAGGACTTTGCTTTATCAGGGCTGTATGGACCAGTCAATACAGTAGAGATCACAGCTTCCAAAGGACAGACTCACAGATACTGAATTCAATTTGTGCCTACAGGCCTCAACCTGTTGTTCAGGGGATGATTTAGATCAACAGCTGTGACTAGCAGGTGTCTGGGAAAGGTATATCAAGTCTAGATTTTGATAATATATTTTAATTGTTCCTAGTTAAACTGATCAAAGCAGACAAATGTAGTTTGTCACTAGGAGTATTAATGAAATACTTGTAGTCATTCTGCATTTTATGACTCAATGGCAGTTTCATGCCATAGTAAAGGATGGATTAACCAAGCACGTGTTAGGACTGATAGTGATGAGAGCTGGTCAGCTTTAAAATGTGCAGGCACTCCTTTTCTCAACTTGTGTAACAGATAGACACTCTAAGACACTGTTTGTTCTCAACTAACTGAAACATTGCTTCATTTATTTTCAGAATGTGTAACCTGAAAATTGCTGCCAGACTAAAAAATTATTTTACAAGTCTCTGCCTTCAGCAGATTTTTACAACTGAATTAAGTAAAGCTGATAATATAAACACAGGTGGACTTTTTATTATGGCTGCGTCAATGTGAGAATATTGCTGAACTCTGAAGACCTGCTTCTGTCCGGTTTAGTAGTTAACAGCAGATCACCTAGGCAGCAGATTATCCTGACGACTCTAGCCTGGAGCTTCTGTGCCTTGGCTGTGTCCATATAAGAGAATCTGTCTCACCAGGGACAGATTTCTATTTGAAAAGGAGTTGAAACTAATCTCAGTCCAGGGACAGGACTTTGATATGTGCAGCTCATATAATGTTTCTTAACTAAGCACAAAAGTCGGGATTTTAAGTTGAACATGCAGAAGTCTTCAAGTCTTGTTCCGTATCCACATCAACTCTGTAGTTGCTCCCTGCAAGTTCTCTCTGCAGATTTGTCAGCCACCTGTATAATCACCCCTTTATTGCTGAGCATTTATATGGTGGGGTTAGCTCTACGCAGTGATTGGCAGCAGGTTGACTGTACCATGTATAAACTGAATCCTTGCTCCAGGGGACTTGCAGATTAAAGGCTTGGGTGGTGCCCATGTTCTGAGGTGCTGAATTCTGTAAGAAGTAGAACATAGAATGCAAGTTAAATGCTCTCTACTACCAGTTAGGGTTATGGAGTTGCATGCAATGCAGCATTTTCATAACTGGGGTGAGTTCCACAGTTCCTTTGCTAAGTCCCATATCCGTTGCTTGCCTTCTGCATGGCACATCTGCTTTGTGCCCTCCCTTTGCATGCAGCTTTCACAGCTTTATTATCCTGTGCATGCAGCTCTTCAGAGAACTTGGCCAGCTCTGTCTTCTTACTGGGGATCCTGGCTGAGAAGGATAATGATGATGAGATGAGAATATAGATATCACTCGCTTTGAGTGAGTGCATGGCGACCACTTTTGCCAAGAGCTGATTGGGAATAGAGCGCTCGGTCTTTCCAGAGCAGGCTCAGTGATGGCTGACAGAGTGCGGTCTCTGCCAACTGCAAATTTTGTGAACTAAAACAATGATTATGTTTCAATGGGCTGAAATTCTAATTGAAGCTAAATGCTTGTTTTCTGTGCCCTCCTTCTGCGTTGGCCGCCCCTCTAATTCTTAAAGCGGGAGCTTGCATGTACCATGGCTTGTTCTGATTTCTGCTGCAGGAGGAAGGCTCCTTCCTATTCATATGTTCGCTTCCATGAATGGATGATGCTTTGACAATCCAGACTCCTTTTCTTCTTAGGCACTAGCTTTTGATATTCAATATGTGCATTAGAGCATAGTGCATCATATGAAGAAGATTATTGTATCCACTTCTTTACAATTCAGAGGCAAGAGCCAAGTGGTGCGATTAGAGTAGCTGCATCCCAGAGGCAGTCTCAGACTGCCTTTATGTTGTTCTGTGTCAGTGACATTTGGTGTCTGGGTAGTGATCTTCAGAAGAGGCTGACCTGGGTGGGGAGAAGGCCAGAATAAACTCCAAATTATAGTAAGTACTCAAATAGAGGAATGAGATTTTTCTTTGCAAATATATAATGCAGAACAACTGAATTTTATCTTGATCAAATCCTGAATACAGAGAGGGAATGAGGGAGGAATGTTTGGGAGGGTAAAGCCGCCAACTGGCAAGAAAAACACAAAGTCATAAGGAGATGTTCAAAATGAACCATTTTTTGTTCGTTCTTTAAAAATAACATCAGCTCTTTCCAGATGCTTTCAGGCCTTATGGATCAAATGGTAGTTGACTTGCTCTTATTTCAAGTAAGCACCTTTTGTGATGTGAACTAAGAACCAACATTATTCTTTACACCGTTATGTTTCTTCTTCTACCTCTGGTGCAGGGTGGATTGGGTTCTGCACTGCAGAATACAGTGAGAAAAGTCCTGTTGATGCTGCATCATGCTGTGGCCCGAATGCAACAGAAGAGAAAGAGACACTAAAGCCCTATACAATAGCAGCCGCATTTTTCATTATTATTTTTTTCCTGAAGCTTGCTAATTAAATCATTAAAATTTTATCTTCACTTAACCATGGATAAAACCATTTGAAACATTTAATTAGTATGCTGCAAGAGATACGTGTGAAGCCAGAAGCATTTACAGGGTATGAGTGACAAAGAGAGATAGATTGAGGAGAGTGTATGAGAATACATTTCCTTGCAGCAGAGCTGCCCCTGCTTTCGAACAGGCTGTAGATAAAATTGTACCATTGGCAGGATTAGATGCAGTTCCTACTGAAGTAGTGACATTCACATGACAATATCCATCACAAACATTTAGATTTAAGAGCAAATATATTACAAATATGTTTTGCTTTGCCATCTAGCAGGATAGGGAAAGAAGTTACAGTCCCCCATGGAATTTATGCATCTCACATATCGTATAGATTCTCTTTGTCATAACCTAGAACAGGGCTGTGGAATTGAGAACCAGGGTTGTTTCTGCATATTGCCCGTAGCAGTCCTGCCTTTGCTGTATAGGAAAAAGTAGAGTTAGGCAGAAAAGAATTCCCGCAAAAACATTTGCAAGCAATTGAAAATGAGAATAGCCGTTAGTAAAAGCACTTGCATGTAATGTCTGAGACCAGAATTCAAGACTGTGCTCTGCTAGAGTTGGAATAGGGTTTGAAACTACTCTCCAGTGAACGCCAGTCTACAGTATATATGAAATACTATATTATACAGTACAATATGAGGAAATATTTGATCCCTAAAGATGTAAACAATATGCTGTAGAAAACCTTGGGAGATCCAAGACAGAAAATTCCTATTCTGTTCCAAGTGCCCTTTGTTGGTAGTCCTACTTTTGGGAAGAGTTTTGTTCAAATGAGGAGGAAGATCAAGAAAGGCTCGTTAGTCTCCAGCCTTATTTCCATCTGCTATGTGAGGAGATTTGTGTGTGTTTGTGTGTGTTTTTTTTTTTAAACTACATCTCTATTTTTTCCAAAACTAAGTTTCTTCTTGGCTGTTTTGCTGACAGTTTGGCCTCCTCCAGGCAGTTCTTATATGTCAAAAAGTTGCAACAATTTTATCAAAACCAGCATTAAACTAAAAAGAAGAAAAACATTTCTATTTTCTCCGTCTTTTCCCTATCTAGCCAAAACACTGTCTTTGCTAAAATCTTAAAATGTCTACAAAAATCAAAACATCTTGCAAAACATCATTGCTGTTATTGTGTCAGGTAATAGATGTGCTGTAATAGGGATGTGTATCTGTCAGCTCTAACAGTGCATAATGACACAGCGCTCTATTTAGAAATGGCAATGACAGCTATTAACCTGTTCTATTTGTTATAGGATAATAGTGGAGAGTAATCCCTTAATTTCATGCAAGCACCTAGAGAGCTTAATTCTGCCCAAAAAGGCAGACTCCTTGGATTCACTTAAAGGAAATTACAGAATACTTTTTGCTTACATCTTTATTTTGAAAATCTATACTCAGAGTATACTCGACTAAATACTTTAGTTTGGCTTGACCAAGATTTGAATTCAGTCATGAAGGGTCTTCCTGTGATTTTGTTTAACCCATACTCTGCGCTTCTCAGTTCAGACACTCTTTTATTTTTTTCAGTGAAACCTAATTTGCATTCTCCATATCTAGATCCATCCATGGCAACTGTAACTCTGACCTGACTTGAATACCTTGGCTGAATCAGAAATTCCTGCTATTTTATATTCAATCCACACTGATCTTTAAAGTCAGAGGCTACAGATCACACTCATTGTTTCATCCATTGATCTGAAGGTAAATAATCCATTTGCTAATGCAAACCAGCTAATATTAAATTTCCAGTTTCATTCAGCCTTTATTTTTTTAAAAGGTGTACATTGGTATGAATCTGAGATAGCATGCCTTGGATTTTAAAGCTTATTCATCTGGTAGCAAAAATACATTACCTGAATTAGGGCAGGTTTTGTTTTCTTTGAGCCCAGATAGGCTGATGGTTTAGAGAATACAGGCATCATTCAGTATGGGTAGCTCTTGCATCAGCTCTTCTCATATTGTGCTTTGGCATGGCAGAGAGGAGCTATTTCAGCACGCCTAGGAGGCAGGACTGGATAGGGGCTTGGGAACAGCAGAAGCCCCTGGCGTTTCTGACTGCTTTCTGGACTGCAGAGGCTTCGTTACACAGTCAGGCTTGAGAACGAAGCAAATGCAAGACTGTCTGCAGTCCACTGTGTAGGCATGTCCTCTAGTTTTCCTTTCGATGTATAGAATTAGGTTCCAATCACAGTCACTGGATGGGACTGAATTGCAACATTCAGGATGGAGAATGTGATCACCACTGTACTCTGTTCCTATCAGCTTGGGGAAAAAAAAGATCAAAATCTCTCTCTAGAAGTTCCATCAAAACTCTGCAGTTTTATTTCTGCCATATTGGCTCTTCACAAACAGAATTTGCTAGTGTGAGGTAACTTTAATAACCTTGCATCAGGCTGCTTGAAAAAAAAAAACAATTCTAGAAATACCCAGGTGGTATTTTTATCAGGTTCTTCTGGATTCCCCTAAAGATTTCTTTTTTTCCCAAGCAAAGGTGATTAAAAACAAAACAAAAAACAGACAAACAAACAAAAAATCATTTGCAGTTCCCCTGAGATTTACCCTGCTTGTGCATTCTGTCACTGGTGTATTTACTCATATTGGAGTCAGAGGCTTACAATAGAACAGCTAAATATCAGCCCAGCACAGCTGCAGACTGCAGCAGAATATAGGATCACTTATAAATTGTTGATCAAATTCTATCCAGAGTTATATTTATGCAATACTATTGATTTAAGCAGGATTGCCTGGAAGTACTAAGAACAGAGTCTGCCCCTCAAATCTTTCATAATGGTGAGATATTTATCCTTTGATGACATGGGTTTCCCCGCATATACCATGGAAGACCATTCGTATTCATTAAAATAGCACTAGAAAATGCTATTGGGGTTCTTTTTCTGCAGAAAAATATAAATATAGTAAAAATACTATGTTCACATTTGTTTTGTGATGTAGTTTATTTTGTGGAGAATCACAAAGCAAGTGTCAAGAGAACCCTTCACCCTATCCCTGATTTTCTGAAAAAGGCTCTTCCTGCCTCCTCATCTGACATCACCTCTGCTTGACAATTATTCTTTCCCTTTCAAGATCATCCAGTCCCAGCTTAACAGGCACAGCTGCTGGTCAGGATTAAATAACATCCATAGTTAGCCACAGGTTTCAATTCCTCATTTATTATCCTGGACAAATGGAGAAGCCATCCCCATGAGGCAGCTAGAACAGGGCTGGTCGGGCTGGCTGCAATACTTCAGTAGCTTGTGAGGGGTTTAGGGAGCACAATGGATCCCAGGTTGTTCTTAGGACACATCAATAAGTGCTTCTGATGCTCCACAAGACCCATTGAGGTGGCCCAAGGTACTGCCCTTCCTGAGCAGACACCAGCACTGCAGCCAAGGATCCTGACTCATCTTTTTCTGTCTAATGTACCATAAGGGTGGTACAAGGATGGATCAACTAACTGTAGTACTAGGAGCTGTTCATTCTGCAAGTTGTTTCTTTTAGGGCAGCATTTCAAATATTACTATCTATCATTTTACTCAGGAATCTCTGCAGGCTTTTCCCTCAGATGATAACACAGAATATTCTTATGGGAAGTCAGTGGGAATAGGGTTTTCTTAGCCTGCTCTTTTCTGAGAGCAGCTACTGCCAGAGCAGTGCATCCATTCGAGCAGCTTTATGACTGCAATCTCATATGAGAATGAAAAATGTTTTGCTGGTTCCCTTCCTCCTTGTTTTTCCTTGGAAGAAACTGTTGCACTATCAAACCGAGATGCATTAGCCCCCATCATGGCAAAGAGTCCTGGAAGGATCAGCAAGCTTAGCAGGCACATGTGCTGAAGCAGGATTCTCTGGAGTGCTGAGATCCTTGTTTGGGAAATGAATTTTGAGCTTACCTGTCACAGGAGAGAGAATGAGTAATACTTAGGCGAGTAGTGTGAAAGTTTACAGCAACATTCTGTAATTGCAAATCCTGTTCCACTGAGCTGAAATGGATTATTCAGATAAGATTATTTGATTTCAGGATCTTTGGAGCATGATAGAGATGGAGGAAAATCTAACTATTTGCTGTTGACAAGGAGAAGCCTGGCCCATTACCCTACCTTGGCAGATATGTCAATGTTGAATTATTCACCTGTTTTAGTGACTTATTTTGCCATGAAGTCACAGCCATCACTGTGCAATTACTTCTACATCTCAAAATACCAGAGCTCAGTGTTGGTCCTCTGCTTTGCATTGGATAATTTGCTAAGTCTGATAAGGAATCAACTTCCAGTTTCTCAAGGACAGCTCCATTTGCAACCCCCTCCTGTCATTCTAGTGTGTCACGCAGTCTTGCTAATAAGTGTCCTAGATCAACCCAAAAACAAATTATATCTTTGGTAGAGACCATAAATATATGTTGAGCTTTTGTTTATTTTTTTTTCAGTTCTTGTTCTGAATGAGGATCTTGCTAGTGAATTATTTATATGACAACAGGAAATGAGAGGAGGAGTGATGAGAAAAATTTCCATGCAAACCTCGTACAGATTGCAGCAGATTTCACTAAAAATATATTTTTTTCTTTGCAAGTTTAATTTACATCTTGTCACTAGAGAAAGCTGCCATTGATTTATCGTAAATATTTACACAGAATTACAATGGTAAGATATACACACATATTATGGAGAGAGGGTCGTGTATTAGGGAAGTGTATCTCCAAATAAAAAGTTGGAAAGGTTGTGCCTACAAACATCAACTGCTTCATTCTCTGCTAATTACTGACACCTGCAGCGGAAATCATTCTCCACTAAAACTAAGCATTTCAGTCAATTCCAGTGGTAATTAGAAATCTAGCAAACATATCTTCCAGTTAGCAAAATATGCCAATTGCAGAATGCATAGCAGATGAAGAATGAGATGGGATGGAAAGATTTCTTATTCCTGTTTTCCCAATAAAGCAAGTATTATAACTTCTTGAACTGCAGCCATTCTGAGTCTTAACGTAGCGAGTTGTGGAACAGCCTTGGTTGAACCGTGCTTTTTTTACACTCCACTTACCCAGAAATGCCTTGGCCCTGACTTCGTGATCTCCTTGGAAAATATCCTTGGATATTTTCAATCTCTATTTTTTCTTTTGGTGTTTTACAAGCGATTCTGGGACAGCGATTTGCATGCTAACATGCTCTCTCTTTGGCAGCCTCACTGCAGACAAGGGAGAATCTGAAATGGAAAGGATCTTGCAGCACAGAGGTGCCAAGATTAGATGATTCCGTATGGGATTGTCCACGTATGAATGTAAAGAAGGGGGCGAAAAAAGAAGGAAAAGTCCAGGTATCAACTCAGTTCTGTCATCTACCCAAACTCAACTCATGAAGCAAGTCTCATCCTTTTGCTCCTGTCAGGACTTGTTAGGCAACATGCAGAGTGTTACACCAGCTCCATTTTATGGGGGAAAAAAAAAAGAAATCAAGAGCTTGTAGGAAAAAAAGAAATCTTTTTTACTGCACATCCTTTCGTGCCCTGGTATACTGGCAAATTGAGAATTCTATGGCTAAACTGGAAAAGGATGGTTTGGTGGAAAAAAGTCTTCAGCTCCTTGCTTAGAAAGGAAGCTAAATATGTTTGGCCTTCTCTCCTCTGTATAATTTCTGATTTTTGCTTTGATGAATAAGTTCAGTTCCATACAGCTTAGGCAAACCACAAAATGCTCCTGGAATGGAAGTAAAATCCAGTGATACAGATTGACTCCATTGAAAATGGGGGGTTGAAATTCAAGCTTGCTCTAATGTTTGTTGGGGAGCAGCATACTTGGGATAAAGGACATAAGCATAATTTAAATCATCTAGTCTGCTCTTTCTCTATATAGATTCCCATAGTAGCCCATTTCTCTGGAGTTTGGAACAAGTTCTCATTAGGGGATCATTGTATAGTTTTAGCTATGTTTTATAGGGCTTCTAAATGCCACAGTGCATACTCTTTTGTATCTTTTTTTGTACTTTTTGCTTTCAGACTCAAGCTTTGTGAAACATCTTACCCTCATATTGTAATAATATTGACTCTTTCCAGAAGAACTTAAGAATAATTTGAAGAGCAGGGTCATCATGTCTGAAATTCAAGCATCTTTTTCTCCAGTGGGATTTCAAAGTAGATGGAAGATAGGAAAAATCACTGTACCTAGAGTGACTTTTTTTTTCCCCAAGAGCTGCAAGGTGTGCAGAAGAAGGTCACTAGACTTGGAATTAAAGGGTATGCATTGAAATTTATAGAATGTATAATGCATGTGTTGGACTGCATGGAATTTTGAAGGTTCCTTCTACTTAGCCGTGAAGTTCCATTGCATCTCAGCTCGTAGTAGTCTGTAGGGAACACACTATGTACATAAGCATTTGCTTATTGCTGTAATTTTTTTCACTGATATAGTCCAGATATTTCTTCAGTAATTGATGCTCCTAAAGCACCAATCAGGGATCCTGGAGATATACTTCAATGTTATTTCGAAAAATGTATATAAACATTGTCTTTCCGTAGAGTTTTGTATCTTATAATATAAAGATTTAGACTTACATATGTTAATAATAAGAAAAAGGAAGCAATGAGTACATGAGAAAGTAATGTAGATGTCAAGGACTATTTCTTATCCCTTGTTTATGTTCTGGGATATTGTATTTATAATAAACCATTAACTCATTCTTATATAGTTATTTTCTGAGTCCTTCTTTCAGCCTGTGTCACTAGATATCCAAGTGAGAGCCAACAGGAAGTAACAGTAAATTATTCCAATGTAAATGTAAATTCCATTCTAACTCCTTGTTAGAGTTCAGTTTCTAAGTACATAGCCAAATAAGTAAGTCATTTACTTCACTTGTAACCCTTGCACCACCTTTGTAATACTTGCTTCTGTAAATGATTATAAAGGAGTTGTCATTGCCAATACGGTGTTTGTTATATAGAGTAAATAATATCTCTATTTCTCCTTATTTCTTTGTAGTATTTTTAGATTAAAGAACTTTCTTGGTTGGACAGCTAAGTGCATTAGTGTAGTTACGGTGATATTTCTTTTATAATGTAACTATTACATTCTCCATGGATTTACAGCGTTGCTTATGTTACTCCATAGCTCCTCTATTTATGTTTTTTTCCTTATGCTCCTTAAGACATGAGCCCAGCTTGAATATAGGACAGTGCTGTTAAATAGATAGGATCAGCCTGCCCTGTGTAGATATTTTAATAAATAAAAGAAATAACACATCTATGTAGCAGGATGGATCTATGTTTCCACTCACTACAAGTTCATTTGGAATTGCAGAGATTAGGAGTAAATAGAGGCAACGAGGGTATCAGTGTTTTGGGGCAGCTTGTAACCTCTTCATTTATAACCCCATTCTATGTGGTGTTAACCTCTTAGTCACATTGTCAACACATTTGATTATCTAAAATTCCTAAGGTGCCTTAAGGGGACTATTCCTTTTAACTTGGGGGCAAGTTTCTTTGATTTTATTTCATCACAGAGCTTCAGAATTTCTTGTGAATTGCAGTGGATAAGTTCTTCAGAAAAATAATACCTTCCCTCCCAACAAATGACGCTATGCTTTCTTTAGGTTTTATTTGCTAAATTAATGTTATGAATTCATCCTTGACTCCAGGGCCATTAGGTGGCACACTTGGGCTATGGGTTTGACAGGGTGCGCCATGAAATTGTCTGTGGAACCCAGATTACATCAGATTAATCACAGATTTTTTCAATTTATAGGGAATGAAGCAGGGAAACTACAATAAAACAATGGTTATACATGAAATGGTGAAAAGTGTTGGTCAGCTGGAAACCAATAAGGTTTCAGCAACTTTCCTTTTAGGGCCTTATGAGAGATGTTGCCAGGAATTCTGTGTTCTACCTTATACTAGTTGTATGCATTCCCTTCCTACAGCATATGAATCCTCAGGTGCACAGTTAACACTTAAGTGCACAACGTGCGGTGAAATCAATGACAGTTAGATAGGCATATACTTTGGAGGATCTCCAAATGCTTAGAAAAGTGCTGCTGTATTTGTCCTTTACAGGCCAACAAGAGCATAACATCTTGAATCTTCTCCAGTTAGAAAGTTTGTTTTCAGTATAGCTGTGTCAAAAGAGTTACATAAACTATACAAAAATGCATCCTTAGGAATAGGTAGGATTGTTGCACAGGTCTAAGTATTTCCAAAGTTCACAAGATTCAAGTAGGATCCTGTCTCAAGTGAAGAAACTGAGAAGTCAGGATAGTTTTACATGTATCTGTGATACTGTTGGCCAATCCTATCCAAAGTGCTAATGATTTGTATAGATCCGACTCCTGCTAAATCTCTATTTCCTGTTCACACAAGCCTCCTTCAAGTGACTGACAGTTTCTTTGTTCCAGTGGGATATAACTGTCATGTGAAGTCATAATTATGGGCAAATTAAGTGTCAGTATTTCGTATTCACCTCAGAAAAGAATGTGCATGCAGACAGTTTTTGCAACCCAGCTTTCAGATAGCTAAGGTAAAGCTAATTGAGAGCTCCTCTGAATACCAGACAGACACCTGGAATTTCACAGGCACCTGGCTTTTTATCCTCTAATCAAAGGGCACTGATATCAACAGCGGAGTTCTGGGATGATATTTTCATGGTATCTTGTGTCTTTTGGGTTATGATACTTTGCTGTAGTTGGAGTTTTTTTCCCAGTTTTCGTTAATAATTGAATGAGCTGCAGAAATGAAACCTGAAAGAGACAGCATGGGGATGGCTGCTAGCCAGTGGATGCGATCAAAGGAAGTGCGGGTTTTCCTGGAGGGGCTATTAGATCATCCATTCTCTTTAGAAAGAAAAAGAAGCCCCAAAGTTTTAAGTTTGTTTAAAAATCTAAGGAATAAGGCATTCCATAGTAAAGAATATGAATGCTGGACAAGTTTCTTCGATTTCTGTACGCCAAAATCCTTTTAACTTTAGTCAGGCTTAGTATTAGCCAGCTGTCTTGTGCTGTATGATTGTAGCAATTGGGGTCTGACTCAGATGTGCCTTGTAGTGCTACTGTACAAGAAATAATAATAATATAAACACCAGTCTCAGTTTACCTGCATGACTACAAGCTTCTTTAGTGTCTGGAGGGAGAAGCTGAGTAACTATCACTCCTACACGTGCCTAGAGTTGCACAGATGTTCTTATCCAGCTGCATTCTGATGTGAGAATTAGGTGCTCTGCTTATATGGACTTTGGAATACTTATTTACTTATAAAATTTCTTGGGTTTTGGATGAATGTGCTTGAAAACAGATGACTGGTGATGCACTTGCTTTGTGAAGGTATTGCTTACATGAAAGTTGTGTTCTGCTTTCAAATTCTTTCAGAAATAAGAGTCAGTTTCCAGGGAATATCCTGATGGGAATGTAAATAAACAATAAGCATACAAATAACTTTCTATTGCTTTTCACTGGTAAGGGAAGATTTTTAATTTATGATCAGGTTACAGCTAGTAATTTAAACCTCGTGAAACATTTAGAGGCAATTCTTTGAAATATTAATTTTTTTTTAATATCTAGAAAGTGATAGTTTTCCTAAATTCCTAGTCTCTCTCATGTTTTTGCTATCACTAGAAATAAGTAGTATGAATGTAGCTAAGAGGGTACAGGCTGAACTAAAGCAAGAATCAATAAGGACAAAAGCAGTGTCCAAATGATAAAATTTTCCATCTAGCTGCTTTGTTCTTCGATTTCCTTACCACAAGGAGCCTGTCTAAGAGAATGTAACGGTCCAGCACTGAAGTGAACTCTAATTTTAGAGAGATGAATGATTCTTGTAATTTCTACCATAAATCTGCCCTGGGTGGAAACAGGGTGGAATTCAAACTCTGTTGTAACTTGACCAAAGTTGGAATCTGCAGGATTGCCCCAAGTGCAGGTTTTGGTGTCCTGACAAAATGGCTTGAATAAGAGCCAAGCTACAAATGTTAGCCCTAAAATATATTTTAACATGTGAGAGTTAAGAAGCAGCAGTTTAGGGTTGAAATGGGAGTGCATGAGAACCAGAACCATGCTAGCCGAGCATCGTGAGCTCTGGCTTGCAGGGAAGGAGAGTGGTGCTGCTCAGGACATATGAGCAGAGCTGGTGAAGCTGGGGCTAAGAAGAGGTTCACCTCTGGATGAAGGGGTATTAGCAGAGCTCCCGCAGGCTAAAGAATTATCCAAAGACACAGCATGAGCCATCCTGTGAAAGATATTTAAAGTTAAGATGGCTACAAGAGAGAAATGTTGACGTTAGCTGTATTTGTATGAGAAAGGGGAAAACATTTACTAATTGGTATGCAAATGGTGATTGATCCTGACCCAGGTTTTAGCTGTCACTTGTCATCCTTTCCATCAATGGACGTTTTCCTTCCAATTCACACAGCTAATATTTACACAACCAAGGAGGGAAGTTCATGTAATGGGCTCTTCCCCTCTCCCTTGGCTTTTCGACTAAATGCCTGACCTTTGCTTCTCCAAAAGCTGCCCTGTGGGACTCTTCACCGTGTGTGGCCAACAGGACACCTGATTGGTGCTGTAAAAAGGGCTGAATGCTGCAGTCACAGAAAAGCATCCTTCTAGTAAACAGTAATCATCAGAAATAATGCTGACTTCTGATGTGTTGCAGCACAGCATAGCTGAGTATGTTGGATTTGGTTTCTTCCTATAAGAAAGTAAGATCTTGGAGACCCGGATGTTACGGAGGAGAAGATGGTTTGTGAGTTATAATTTTCATTCCTCAATGCTATGCTAATTATTTTGATGGCCCCTTGAGCAGTATGAATGCCAAAAGAAATACAGCAGTCTTTTTTATTGGAGGTCTAGCTATCATGAATTTTGCTGGATAGAAATATTTTTTAATTTGTAGAACTACAAAAATAAAAGATTTTTGTGAATACTGTGGGGAAATATGTTACATGGACAGAACTATATTTGTGATCTAAGTGTTCTGCATTCAGTGAATGCACAGCAGGGATTAATTTTGCTGAGCTTTTTCCAAGAGGTTGCATCCCCTGTGCCCTCAGATTGTGTGCAGGGGGTCCAGGTTAGGCACCACAGAGCCATTCAGATGAGCTGCAGTAGGAGCCCTGCAGCAGCTCTGCAATGGTGCAGGACCTGCCTTTGCACAACTCAGAGTTAAAAACTGCCTGTTTTGAACATACACATTGCTAAACGTGAAATATTTATGTGTGTTATATTTTTGCAGTATGGGAAGAAGTAGGTTTTATTTCAGTGATACATTTCTGTGGCATATGCCATGGCATTGTTCCACAGATGCTATCACCACTGCAGAGTTACAAAAATACAAAGTTTCAAAGCTCTGTGATTGCTCACAAGAAGCCCAGACTTCTCAAAATGACTGAAAGCAATTTGCAGAGGAAAACCATACTTCTATACTAGATTTAGAAGAAGACAGCATTTTGCAGCTCCTCGGCGTGAGAGAACTTTCAACTTGTGGTTCCTTCTGAGGTTGCTGCTTCAGGACACAGTGTTGCTGCATCGTGAAACCATTACACAGATCTGCTTGGTAGTGGCACAGCATCATCTTGTCCTGTGCCGCAACAATCTGTCTTCCCATAGGACAAATTGTGAAAATGGTTCTTTCTTTGACTTATTTCCTTTCATGTACACATGCCACATAAGCCCCTTGCAATTTCTGTGTACTTGGTGTCCCTTTGGACACAACTTATTAAAGAATGATACCTAAAGATAAATACATTTTTAAGAACAAATGCGTGTGCTATGATCAAGTAAATAATATTCAAATAATGAGTAAAAATGCCTGTAGTGATATCCAGTAGTGGATAGTTGTTGCTTCTTCTGAAGTGTTCTGAAGTGGCAGGGGGAATTGGTGATGAAGAATAAAGACTAGTGGCTCTGTGGCATTCCTGTTGCACGGCTTTAGGGCTGATAACAGGCTTGGGTTTAGACTTAGTAGAGAGAGTCTATAAATCAGGCAAGTTCTTGGCAAGTCTGATCTTATACGCACAACCCCTAGGGTTCATTTTTGTTTGTTTGTTTTTTATTGATTCTCACACACTTAATGGCTTGCTAGAATTTATTCTTAGTCTGATATGGGATGGAGGGATATAGTATAAAGGAGATACCTCCTCCCTTCAAATCCCAGAGTTGCTGGAGGTAAGACCTTGTTAAAAATGTGCAGCAAAGGAGTGTTAGGAACAAATTGCTGTCTGTTTTCTGATCCCAGTCATCTGACACAAGCCCAGATTACAAAAAGCGAATGCCTCCTCTCACACTGATAGATTGCTATCTGTGGACTGGAGTGGCTTCTGTCACTGTCTTAACTGTCATTTATTTTCCCAAATTTCACTTACTTTGTTATTGCAAATGAAAAGTATATGGTTATACTGAACCTAGGCATTTCAGTTGTGTCATCTAGGTAATATTTCTGTGAAAAACCAAGAGAAAATTTTACTCCCACATGTCAGAATCTTAGCTTCCTTCTTTTCACCTCTGGTAATTATCTGAGTTCTTAAGGAACACAAAGTTTTGGCTTCCTCTTATTTCCCTTCTGCTGAGTCCTTTTGTAGTTCAGAGAAGGGAAATACTTAGATATGAGACAATTTTCTCTTTTGCTTTCATATATTATTTTAAAGTAAATATCACACCTCATCAGATCAGAGAAAACACTTCATTACATGCCTATTTCCTATTAAGGCGAATGGGATTTGAGGAAATACTCACAATTAAGAACTTGATTATATTTGCTCAAACATGACTTTAGTAAGCACCATCTATTCTGAAGACAGAAGGACCATATAATTAAAAGAAGTAAATGGGGCTTTTCAACAGTTTCTGAGGGAGGCAAAGAGCTGCCTCTTTCAGAACTGCAGAGAGCCTGGGTACCTGATTACTTTAATCACCTCTGATTCCATCCTACAGTGGTTGAGGAATATTAGATGCACTTAACAGAGTAAAGTTGCAAGGACATCCTTAGCTCTGTCATTCCTGGCTATGAGATGGTTAGTTTTACAGCTTTGGTATTTCCTGGAAGCTTCAGGAATGGCGTGTTATTCATTGCAATGTTTTGCACATTGTAGTTCCAGAAAAAGCCCTCATAATTCTGGGCTATGCCATTATGCATCCAGATCAGTTGTGCTGAAGTTGTGCTCCTTGATTGCAAAATGTCATGACCAAGAATATCATAACTCTGCAGAAACTTTAGAAGAACCAGGAGCAGTGAAAATCAGCTGGCTTGGAGCTTGTCTACTAGGGAAGCAGCATGAACAGCTGTAATAGCTCTAAAATGCTGTTTGCTGCACAGCTAGAGGCAGTGAACAAGATTCCGGTCTTGACTGCACATATCCCCACGACAGTTCCTAACTGCAGGGAAGCTTCTCCCACTCCAGGTGCTGTAAAAACAATGACGGAAGCTGAACTGGTGTAGGTAATGCTGGGGAATGGTAACCTGGATGTTTCAGGGGGGAAAAAAAAGGATTAGAGGAGGTGCTGCTAAGATTTTCATAGGTTTTTAGCAAGGATTTGCTAATAAGAGTATTTAGAGGGATTGGCAGGTAGCATCAGAAACTGTTGGAGGGAGATGTTTTATAGTTGGGCAAGTTTCAAAGGGAGTTAGGAAGAGGCAGGGCCAGAGGAGGTAGAAGGTCTGGGTGGAAGAGATAGGGACCCTGCACCGGGATCCGTGTTTCGGGTGAAACGCAAAGGCAGGCAGGCTTGAACTGCAGTGCTCTAATTCATGCCGTGGGATCTGCACATGACACAGGGCTCCTGAGTCTCGCTCCCAAAGTTTATGATGTCATCAGGCTCCCGATGGAATTACAACCCTGGAATTCACCGTGGCTTTGTATTATATATGCATATACCCAAACACATACTGCACACACACACCTTCTTTCTACTTAGTAGTGTGCATCACACTGTGTTTTTGTTCCTTGTTCATTGGTTTTCTCAACAGAGCATTATCTTATTATAAGCAGAAGAATGAGCTAATATCATGCCGTGCCTGGATTTACTTTTCAATCAACTGCACATTGTTGCGCAAAAAAACAAAACAAAACAAAACAAAAACAAGCTTTTATAGAGTTTTATCATGTCAAGACTTCTGTTTTTAATGACATCAAAATGAAGTCATTCACTGGGGACAAAGTTTTTTTTTTTTTTTTTAATCAGTAAAAAAGAATAGACAGTTTAGACAGTTTAGATTTAAAAGTAATAGAAAATTAAGGGTGTTTCTTTATGTCACTTTCTGAGTGAAATTAAGGACCAAGCTGGAACTGAATTAAATGTGACAGGTGTCAGTTCTGGGCTCTAGGTGCATACGGTTCCAAGGAACATATGGTTGGATGTATCAGCAAGTTGTATAGCCCATGAGATGGGGAAGCCAGAGCTTTGCAAGTCACTGCATGTGAAGTGATCAGCACTGACTTTGACTTTCCCAGCTTTTGTCAGTGTAAGTTACATTTTTAATGATGTTTTAGCATAGTTTTCCAAAAGTAAAAGAATCGTGGAAAAGATATGATGCCTTATATGTCACATAAACCTAGATGTAAAAGATATAATACTGCAAAAAGGGGGCTTCCAACCTGCCAGGATATCTCTGTAAATGGAAATTGATTTTCTCAAGGATCCTTTACTGGGTGGCATAAATTAAATATATATTTAGTTCTACTTGTTTAAAGATCTCTGTTAAAATAAGAGCAGTGATCTGGAAATACATTGTAATAAATTAGGGCAAGATAAATTATGCCCAACAGCTTGCTGGATGCCTCAAGTTGTGAGGGTTTCTTTACATCTGAGGAATACAACGGGGGCCTTACAGGAAGAGAGCCTGCAGATGTCACTGAAACACTTTGACTAGCTATAAATTATTTTAGCTTTGATTGTGTAGCCAGTGTGTCTAGACCCCTTTTTTCTCTTTTTTCCCGTATATGTTTTAATTCATTTTTGTGCGTGTATGTGAATCTTTGAGTTGGAGACTCAGTGTAGTTTAGATCAACAGGCCCAAATTTGACCTTTGAAATAGGATTTTCAACCTCAAAATGCCCCACAATTTCTAATCAGATACTTAAAAAAAGTTAATGGGCTTTTAGGACATAGATGAAGCTGTTGTACTCATTTTTCTGGCATAATTTACCACACTGATGATCAAAAAAGAGTGGAAAAAAACAAAGTAAAAATCTTAATTTCAAGCACCATTACAGAAATACAATACAATAAAATAAAAAATAAGATAAATGTTCATTTGGTGTAAACAGATGGTTCTAAGAGCCCATTGCCCTAAATGGAATTAGGCTTTATAGCAGCAGAAGACCTAGGTCACTATCATTTGTGAAATGGAGATCACTTAATGAGGGTTTTTGTCAATGTTTTAATAGAAGAATAGAGTGATTTAAATAGTGTTTCTTTAATAATGAAGAACTGGCATTCTTATAGTGATTATGTTAATACACAATCCTGTTGTTTTAATGGCTACAGCATTCTTAAATAAATATAGACTGCAATCTCAGTCAGTGTCTTCTGTATCCCAGCCTCTTTCTGCCCTTTTTAGTAGTCCTAGTTACGAAGATCTCACTTTGAGTTTCTCACTTGGTGGATATTAGGGATTCAAGCTGTGTGGACCTTATGGCTGCAGTCTCTCTGTTTGAAGGGAATACGTAAGATCTGGCTTAACTTGGCCCTTTTCTCTCTGTACAAATTTACTGGAAGAACTGATTCTCTAGCTGGGGATGGAGAGCTTTATTACAGTTCTGGTTCTATAGTTACTGGTTCAAACTGTGTTGCATAATTTGACTATCACAGTCACATAACTCTAAGTCTCCCCAAGTCCAAAATCAGATTGCAGTCCTTTGCAAAACTCACGTGTGTAGGAAATGTGCAGTGTTCAGGAAAATACAGTAGGTATTTCTGTAGCTTCTTTTCTCTGTTGAAAATTATTGTATAAAATAGAAAGTAGAAGAAAACCAAGTCTATGAGAATTCAGGGTTAAAACTGAGCAGCATTCATTGAAACGTGGGTCCTTGGAGCAGTATTTCAGTCCCTGCAGCATTGATCAACTTCAAATAGATGTCAGAGCTGTTTCCCTGGCAAGAGCTTGAAGGCACCTCAACTGTTGGAAGTTGTTTAAAAACTCAGGTACAACAAGTTTGCTCGGGTTAAAACTACTGTACATATTTATACCTCAGTCTAGATCTGAGCCTTGTTAATTGTTTGGTATGCATTATTTATAAATATATGAAAACCAGTGAGAAATCTTTGAAAAGCTAGCTGTGGAGTGCTGGAAGTGTAGCAGGAGAAATGTAATTTGAAGTAAATACATACTTTTTCTAAATAAAATTAACTTCTCTGGTGCTCTTTTGCATACCAAACAGGTCTAATAACACTTCTGATACAGTTTATGCATTCTGACAGTTTTACATTCCCAGCCAGATAAACATGCAGTACACTGCAGAAGTGATTGTGTTCGTTTCTTAGTTTCAGCACTGCCTATTGTATTAAATAATGGCTTGGAAAAATAAAATAAATCCAGGCCATGCATAAAGATGATTTGACTAGAATAATAATGTGCTTAAGTTCAGACCTTGAATCTAGTACCTTCTAGGAGATGCCAGACTCCGTATTCATGAAATGCATGCTCCTATTCTTTCGTTTACAAGGGACATGTATTTCTGGTGTCTGTGGGAGCTAGATCAAGTCCCACCTTTCAAGGTGGTGGCAGAGGCATTTCTTACTGAAGGAGTCAGGTAAGCCCAACTCCTCTCCCTTGAGGACTGAATACATCTTTGGATAGAAAATTTTATCTCTTACCATGATTTTGAGCAGATGATAGGCACCCTACAGTCTCCTCACATGTTAGTACGCATTGCTTTGGATGTCTTTACGTAGAATACCCTATTACATAGCAGAAAAACTCCATTTCACTCACCATGAAGCATTTGCAGTCATGGCATTGGGTCGAAACATTTTCTCAGTCATTTTAATCCAAGATTTTTAGGACACTTTGCAGAGTATAGGCCTGTATGTGCAAATATCCACACTGGGAAGCTGAGCACTTGTAATTGGTAATTTGCCTGGGTCTCAAGGAGCTGTATGTGACTGGGAGCCCCAGGCATGATAGCAAGTTGTTTTAAGAATCAGAGAGTATGGCACATAATTCTGCATCCCATTCATATTAATAGATGTTTTTGCTGAGATAGAGTAACAAGATTAGATCAACTAACTTCTGTGGTGCAGAAACACTACAGTTTTACAGATGGGAGAAACTAAACCAGAAATACAGCATGACAGAAGTATACAAACCTCTCCAGTTCCAGTGTTTGAAAAAGCATATATAGAATGGAGCAGAGCAGATTAGAATTGCATAGAAGCTTTTGCTTTAGTACCTGTGCACATCCATCCCCAGCTCTGAGACTAACCCTGAGCAAAGATTTAAAATATTCCATCTCTTAAAGTGTCCACAATTAAAATATTGACACACAATCAATACCTACGAAATTTTATAAAGGATAACTCTGCAGTAGTTTTAATATTTTATAGGATAATTAACATTGGAGCAGTATGAATTCATTTAATCATAGATATTAAAAACATAGGCAGAGACTTTGAAACCTTCAGAATAATAAGAAACGTAGGAGAGAAATGAGCACTCTGCTTTCCCATGGTTCTCACATAACTTTGTGCGTTTCAACTTTCTTGGGCACCCTTCTAGTAAAGAAAGCCCAAAGAGCATGTTCGTATTATGAGAGTCATTCTTGTCAGAGACTGAGCTGCAAAGAGAAACCTGCCTTTGTTATGAAAAGAACGTGATTAGAAGGAGCCAAGATTATTCCAGGTGTTTATTTGTCCAGAGGTGCCTGTATATTTGTGTTAATGCGAGTTGAAGTACAGTTTTTAACCTCATTACGATTATGTAATTATATTAATTTTGAAGACTTGTTTGTCTTATGTAGGAATTTGGCTTTAAGTTTCCATATGTCTCCATCCATTATCCTTTTTTTTTTTTTTTTTAATATGTGAAGGAAAAATGCAGTAGTGTTTTTTGTTTGTTTTTTAAGTATAGCTTTCTATTACTAGCAATAGTTCTGAGGCAATGTGCTTAGGTATCTTTTCCTGTGTTGATTCTTTGATCCTATAATGACTGATTTTACAACCCTGGTATAGTCCAATCACTGAACTATGGACAAAGCTTTTCTTATGTTCTCCTGCTGCTTTTGCACTGTGATAGAATTAATTATCTTTTGCTTCTGATCTTTCCAGCAGTATAGTTGGGTGCTACCTCAGCTTCCTTCTTTTCCATTCCCCAGGAGTGCCGCATATTCATTAGAGAAAAGACAGATGCTGTCATACCCAAAGGTGTCTCCTCCATGAAAAGTCAGTGGGTAAATCTAAAGTCTGTAATCAGAAAAAAAAACAGCAGTTGGCTGTTGCAGTGCCCCTTTCTTTGCTCTCAGGCTCATGCCAGAAAGAATCAGCAAGTCTTTCCTTACTGCATTACCATATCTTCCCCCCTCACAGCATGCAGGGATTTTTTGAGTTGTTAAAAAGTATGGATATGCCTGATTCCAGAAATAATATTTGTCCAGTGTCTATACCATGCATGCGCTTCACTACATATCCTGATGCTTTCCCTCATCACCACTCCTCTCTTCAAGAATACTTGATGTCCTCTGAGGTCTCCTGTGTCGATCATGGTTTCCTATGAGACCTGTCATAGCAAACATTGTGTTCCTGTTTCTCGATTGTAAAATTATTGAGATTTTCTACAAACAAAAGTAGCTGTCCCTGGTACACTGTTTCATCCAAGTGACATAAAGCTAAAGTGTTACAGATAAGCCTGCAGTCATTTTGTAGGAAACGTTGTAATGGGCCGATAAACCACAGAACTCCTGCGTTCTGCAATGTCACTTACTTTCTCCAGGGCAGAGAAAGCCAATATGGGGTGAGCAGTAACGGTCTCTAGCAACTATAAAAGCAAAATGAAAAGTGACACTCTTCAACTCAGCAGAAAATAGAAGTGAGCTCAACTTTTCTGCACCCCTCTGAACACTTGAGCTTTAGCTCCTAGCCAGGCTGTCGCTTTTGACTAGCCTCAGCAAAGTGTCTCCTGAAAGTATTTTATCATCAACTTAGGATCTCTTCTTTTTCTTTCTTGTTAAGTCACCTTTACTAATCCTTTAGTTACTTACTATTGTACTTGTTTTGTCTTGAATTACACTAGGGCATCCACAATGGTTTCCCATATAGAAAAAGGATTGGGTCCTTATTTTATATGGAACAAATTATAATGAGTCTTATAAGGGCAACTCATGTTTTGATTTAGGTTACTAATCCATAGGTCACACCAATGGATGTGAATGGATCCTGTGAATGTAAGGTATATGATATATTTTTATTATTTGATTTATTTAAAAATCCTGATGAATATTAATGAATATTAATGAATATACTGCCAAAAGACCTCCTCCGCTCTGTTCTTTTTTTTTCCTAGGGCAAGAAATCTAATGCAGTATTTGATTTGATTCTGACATAACCTCTACAAATTCCAGTTCATAATTCAATTTACTCATTACATCTATTCATTGTTACCTATGACTTTTATCAATAATTCTACCTTGACGACATTTATGTCAACAGTAATTGCTATGACTACAGAGCTTTTTTGGATAGGAATCTGTATTTTTTCCTTTTAATTATACAAATTAACAACACCATTATGGTCTTAAACACAGATATGATCTTAGTGCAAATTAGGATTGGCAAATTTCATACCCTGAGCAGAGCCTGGGTATAAGAATTCCTGTAGTGTCCTCCCAGTGTCCCAGGGCCAGCTGCTCAGAACTCATAAATGGCCCCGCAACTGGTCTAGATTGCTCAGAGAATATTGCTGTGCCCTGACGCTGTCTTTGCAAATCGTCTGTTCATGTCTGCCAAATTCCAGCCAATTCTTCCAGTCCCTCAATTTTTTCCCCTTGGCCTTTGCCTCTCACTTTACCCACCTATGAAATTAGGAAGGTCATCTGTCTTCTAACTTCTGTTATATGCACCTTATTTCTTGCACTCCTTGGATGAAAGGCTCCGTAGAAGTGTAGAGTACTGCTATTTATGGCATATACCTATTCTTAGTTTCTGCCTAAATTGTAATACTACCAGTATGCTTAGAAATGTAAACTAATTCCTTGTCTGTTTCAAGAAAACGGTACAAAATCTCTGCCTTTGTCTACATATTTGTGCTTTCAGTATTACTGATTTTTCTGCACCTGTTCACCAGCACATTGCACAGACACTTGGTGTCTATGATTTGGTTTTGTGCTGTGGCCTTTCACTTTCATCACCTCAGATGCTCTATTTATCTTTGATGCCCTCCAGATTCTTTGTTAAAGGCCTTTTCTTCCTTGCTGTCACCTCTATTCTTCTTTATGAAGCCATCAAATGCCAAAATATTTCTCATGCAGTTCTTAGGCCAGTGACTCCTTTAAAATTTGCAAAGCATTCAGAGTTCAGTAAAGTTTTCTGTAACTTATTTCATGCACCCTTCTGAACTACTCCTCTTTCGTCTCCAAATACTGCCTGGTTACTACTTTTGTACATGTCCTTTGCTTGTAGTTGTACACAGTCTGCGTCCCAGCACAAAACATTTCCTTGACTTACTGTATTAAAAGATAAACTGAATGGGATTATACTGCAGTGGAAAAATGCTACTTTCCTGCTCATCCTTATGCAGAAAATTGCATTCCTTCTCTTTATTACTGTTGTGTCTGGGTTAACTCTGTGCGGAGAATATTTTATGCATGCTTACTGTTACAGTACGATATTATTTACCAAAATTAATTATGTTTGTATTATAGTGCACTTGAAAGTAAACATGCATCTTTTCCATTTAAGTGTACAGGGATCTTCCAGTGAGCAGTAATTTAAATTAAGTTACAAATGCTCAAGAAGTTCAGACACACATTAAAGAGATGACCAGAAATATCCTGCTAGACAAAGTTGACTCAGATACAGCACCACAGAAACCCACAGCTTGCGTTAGGTGTCTCGTGAGAGCATCTGCTGATGTCTTCATGGGGTTTGTGTCGCAGTTCATTTCAGTTTCAAAAGCTGGATAAATGATTTTGCCATTTATCTAGCACTAGTGTCATGTGTTGGAAATGCAAGCCTGTTTCTTTCCCTTTTTTACCCTTCCCATTCCTATTGCTTGCGCATGGCCAGGAGAGGACTTTTCATTTGACTGGAGCTTTGTCCTTGCTTGAAAGTGTCCGAATGCTTGAGCTCTCTTGGTCTCTAACTCACAATCACATGCACAAAAAACAGTTCAATTTCATTGCCTTGGGCAACCAGCTGTTTTTCTTTGAATTCACTTACTTTTGAATTCATTCCTGTATTACAAATAATATGTATTTAATTTAAGAAGGTACTATTACTGAAAGGAATTTTAATATAAAAGGACTATTTCTAAAATTAAAAGCCAAAGAAAAATCAGATTCTGTGTTTCAACTGCTCCTTTCATCTTTCTCCTTACATTTTATGAGCATCCTATATCTAACAGTCACCAGAGTCGGGCTCTTCAGAACAGAATAGAAAGCAGATTTCAGAGAACACTTACCAGGAAACCAATTCCCTAATGTGTCAATATAAGACTAATAGTTTTCTGAGTATCTTTCGTCTCAGCTTTCATGACAACATATGGGCAATTTGATGGTCTCTCAAGGCCCAAGCTGCAGGAGAATTTTTCAAACACTTTTTGCTTTTCCTTTGAGAAACTGGCTAGCACAGCTAAAATGGATTACTGACCCTTCCTGAAGGAAGTCTTCTTGTTTGTTAAGTGGATGATGTTAAATAAAACTCAAGTCGCCTATTAATGAGCTGTTAAATACAGTGTATTGCAAAATACAATGTACTGCAGATACATTCCCTCCACACACACACGTTTTGAGCAGCCAAAGAATTACAGCAAGCTGGACTACAAGATGTTCATCACTTCTTATCAAAAGAAGGCAAGGCAACACTTTAACAGCAGGTATGGGACTATATGATGATAAGATATATATGATGATAAGATGTATACAGTGATATATAGTGAAAGTATTTCACATTGGATAAATCTTTGGGATTAGTATGTAGAACATGGTTGAATTCCTCAACTATAGTAGAGTAAAAAGGAACTCAATAGCTCAACAATTATAGTACAGAATATAGTTTGTAAGAATTTGATACAGCAGTTGCGAGAGGAATATATAATTCCCTAAATCCCAGTATAAAACAGTAGCTGCTAAAATAGGATAAATGCGTAATTGTTTCTTTTCAGAAACAAGCACTGTGGTTTCTTTGGGGCTTCTTTTGTTTGTTTGTTTGTTCATTTTACCCCCATAGCTTTCTACGATGCTGAATAATGCTGTAAATCTAAGACAAATACATTTTTTTTTAAATTAAACTCTTACATGGAGGAACTTTGTCCATCTCTGTGCTTCCTCAGACTTAAAATATATAACATGTAGACAAAGGGTTCTGAGTGAACAGGGCTCGGCAGGCACAGCAGTCTTCTTGTGTGTTATACATTATTGAAGCAGGTAAATACTACAGCGTCTAGTAAAACAGGACTTTCAGTTTGCTAAGAGGTCAGTGCAAGCTTTACAAGCTTTACTGGGCATTCTCATCTCTTGCTTGCAACACAGTTTATGTTCAAACCTCTGCTTTTAAAAGTGCTTATGACTATTTTGGCTGAATACCCATGCATTTGTTGGCTAAATCTCATTTTACTTTAAGAAACTAAGGTATAACTACTTGGCAGTATCTCATTCTGACTTCTGATCTCTCATAACTTTTCTGTCACATTACTGACCCAACCCAAGTTGTTTTTTGTTTTTTTTCTTCTTTTTTGAGGGGGATTCCAGTTTCATAACCATGTACATGTTTCCTCCATAACAAACTAAGTTCTGTTCCTGCAGTGGTTTCTTTGCAAGGGAAGAAGAGTGTTTCCTTTTAACCATGGAAAATATGCCCTTGCCTTTTACCCTATATGGAATAATATATTAGTCTTGTTTGAGGTATGGCATCATTTATGTTAATAAATAATTCTGATATGATTTTGGTGGGGCAAATTCTCCCTCTGAACAGAGAAAAGAAGTTTTCTTCCTTCTGACCTTTTATAGAGGCTTTACAGAATAAAAGAGAAGAAAATGTAGAATAATGCAGAGTCATTAAAACTCTGCAGTTGTTTTCAATTTGTCTTCATTAAAAATGCACATACATTTTTAATTAGAATAAATGTTGACCTATAAAGAGGACAAGAAACCTTCTAATTTAAACAAACCAGCAAGAATAAGTAACTTGCCTCTCCTTGTTTCTATTAAATTTCGATAGATTATATCCTTCTGATTGCAGATACACTAATGTCATCCTTCACAATATAACCAGAATACATACTGAATACATATTGACAATTTAGTTATTACATAACTGGGGAAAGATGATCTTGTGTTTTAAGCAAAAGATGAGATATGGAACTGATTAATTAATTTAGAAATCTATTGTTAAAATGCATTGTTGAACTAAAATTAATTTTTCAGCATATATTCCAGTGTACAAAATCAGAACTATGTTGTTGAGTTCTACAGTAATATTGATTAGATACCCTCCTTTGCCCTTTTATTTTACAATGAAATGTTATTTTATAAATGTTTGGTTTTATTTTTTATTTCCAAAGCAGTCCATAAGATATTTTTAAAAATTAAGCTTAGGTGAAGAAAAAAAGGCTTTTCTTATATTGCTTTTAATGTGGCATTGAATATTCTTTTGTTATCTCTCCCAAACTTAGTTTCATCATCTCATGAGTATGGATCTGAATATCTAACTCACTGCTTGCTGTGACATTCAATTATTTGCCTGCAGAGCTTGAAGATCCTTGTTTTTTAAGACCTATCGACGTATAATTAAGAACATAAGGATCAGCACAAGGACCTGAGCTATGGCTCTTTCCCAGTTTTAATGAATAATGTATGTTTGATGAAAAGGGAATGGTTGGAGAGTCACAAAAACGACTGTGGAAAGAGCGTCACAGAGTCTGCAGCTTTTTTCTTCGGCCCCAAGAGGAGGCAGAACAGATCTGAGTTATTTGTTTCAGTGGAGGGGCAGTGTTTTTGGCAAGGCTCTCTCCACCATGCTGTGGGATGTGAACCCAGCTCCTCGAATGGATTTGAACCAAACTTTCTCATAAAAAGGAGACTGAATATGCTAGCAGCTGACACAGACAGATAAGTCTCATAATGCTGTGGAAGTCAATGGAGATTGTACGTTTTGTGCAAAGTGCACCAGCCCCAACGCTGCCAAATGAAAGAGAGAATTTTACATTCTGTGTTCTTCCTCTGGTATATGCTTGCCTGTCATCTTATTTCATAGTTCAGGCAATAGGGATGCTGTTTAAATGTGTATCACAATCCTATAGATAGAAACATATCCCTACTAAATTTAAACCATTACACCCTAAGGTGTTAAAGAAGCCCTCCTGTGTGTTGCTTTTTAAGATCAAGGGGCATTTTTGATGATAATGTCTAGAAAAGGCAGATGAACATTAACAGCTGCTTATCCACAGGCTGGTGAACTGAACAGGGAAAAACTATTCTGGAAGTCAGTTCTCCAGAGAGAAATGATAAATTATGAGCATCTATAAAAAAAGAGTGATAGTCTCTAAGGATAGTTGAGCAAGGTTGATAACATAAAATATGTAAAGTGTGGAAAATATTTAATACTTCTGTTTCTTTGCTGTAAAGAGTTGGTAGGGTTGTGTTATCAATATATACAGCGCTACTGAGCTCAGACATCCAGGAGAAAAGCAATATATTAATTCTCAGATCACTAGTTTGTGAAATGCATTTCTGGTATCCAGAGATTTGCAGGACTGTTACGCTGATAAGGAGTCAAGGGCACTCTCTTCATGGTCTGGGATTGCTCTCTTGGGAGAAGGATGGAGTAGAAGCAGAGGAGCAGCAGATTAAGAGCTGGACAGTTTAGTGTTCTGCTTCCAACTGCGGAATTTTTTCAGCTCTCCAGTCTGCAGCTGTTTAAAAATATCTAGCAGCTTCATTTCTGAATTATGGCCACCATTCTGAGTGCTGAAGTACCATCTGTAAAAAGATGTTCTACAGGCAGACATGGTGTACATGGAGAATTTCTGCTGGATAAACACATTTCACATAACTCCTATGGCACAGACAGAATCTTTCACTTCGACACAATGTTGTGGTTGGAAGTAGCTGTCAGTAAGGAGGCCTTCAACATTACAGGAGGAACTTCTGGGGTGCAAAGTCTTCTGCACTGTTTCATCACCCTAATAGGATGCACACTCTAACCTTAAACTTGCGCTGGCTGTTTATGCAAGGGTCCCAAAGTAAAAGCCTGGAGAAAGGAAAGACACACAATACTTGATATTCGAGTCTTACCATCAAGGCTCAAATCATGCAGAATTAGAAGAATTAGAGCAACTGGAAGAGACTAAAAATGCTCTCCTTTCCTGAAGTCTCTTTGAAAGATAGTGACAGCAAATAATCCACATATGTCCTACCAGGTGAATTTCCATGTCGGGGTAATTCCCTTGCAGGCAGAGTTTCAATTTATTGTTTCTTGCACCAGGTATACTGAGAGTAGACTGAGAAGGTGTAAGAAGAAAGTGCATTGTTAGCCCTCACCCTTGGCAGCTAACCAAAAGTTCCGGTGGATTGTTTTGCTTACATAAAGAAACAGATGACAGAGCCAGGTATCTCTCTGAGGCAATTCTCTTACCAAAAAAAAAAAAAAATCTTCCCAGAATGGAATGGGAGTAAAATAACAAAAGATAGTTTAATCCTATTTCTAAGTAGTCTTTTTTTTTTTTTTTTTTTTTTTTTTTCAGCCAGACAGTTTAGGAAAGCTTGCTCTTTTTCCAGTGCTTGTTTTAGATGTCTTTCCCAGTTTTAATATTATCTATTTCTAATTTGTTTCTTGTTGCTGCTTTCTAAAAGATGTGTAGCTCTACCAGACAAGGTCTTAGTCCCTGCATTTGGATCAGATAAACCCACTGATTCAAGTTCTGCAGCAATTTGCCAGATATCTGTATTTTTGCTGGATCATCTGGGTTTCCTTGAGTTTTCGGGTTGCCCGACAGAACATTTTCTTCACTTTCCATGTATCTGCAGATTTGTTAAACACATCACGTCAGTCTACCAGCTTCAAGGAACTATAACCTAAATCATAACATTTTTATATCTTGAGAGCATTTTTAAAAACTGAAACCTGGCATTAAGATTATAAATTCTTATCAAATGGGTGGATATTGAGTTTTTGACTGATGACTAGATCACGCTTGGATAATTTCAGTTTACCAGGAAAGTCTTTATGACTAGGCCTAATTTAGGTCCTTTGAATTTCAGTGATAGATTCCTTAAAGCTGTTCAGGCTTCACTGGATAGTTGTTTTGTCTCTAAGGCTGCACTCTGGGCCCAGGGAAACCTATGGTCTTCTTTAAAATATTTTTTGAAAGCTGTTTATAATCTACAGCATTAAGCAAAACAGAAGCAGAAAGAGGAAGAGCCGCTATCCAACTGCTTGCTTGGCTCTGGAGGGCGATTTTGTATTGGCTGATACCCCATTTGCTGAAAAACTCAAAGACAGAAGGGAGAACCTAAAATAAGACTTGGGGAGTTTTCACTTGAATTTCTAGCACATTCTTCCTTTCAGATTAGGAACTGTGGCTTGGTCTGTGTGTGGAAGATCTGTGGTTTTTAAATGGAAGGGAAGCTACAAAGCCTCCTGCGAGCGAGCTACTTAGTCTGGGTGAGCTGCAAATGGTTCCTCAGTTGCATGCACAAATCAGCTTCCTCTGTGAAAGCAGTAGAAAGCTTGGATAGAAGAAATAGATTATAGCACTTCTGATAGAATAATCATAGGCCACAATTCTTACATGAGTATTTTGCTGTATTTCTGCAAAGTATGGCCTTTCCCCAGTTATGCTGGGTGCATGTCAAAAACTGCAGATCCTCTTCCATGCAGTTGCCACAGGGATAGATTTCTGGCTGCTCGAAGCAGGAAACTTTCCTTGCCCATCACACGCAGTGCACAGGTTTGATACGGGTGCACAAGAACAGTTCATAACAGCATAGCCCTTATTAATAATAAAAGCTAACTAAATAAAGATAGAAAGACAGAAGGGGGTTCTGCTATTGTCCAGGAGAGGCTGAGAGAGAGAAATTCCTGTCTCATTGTTTTCCGAGCTCTTCATTTAGAGAACCAGAGTGCCCTTCAGGATCCTTTTCAATGTCATCCTTAGGCTAAACTTGGGTCCCTTATCAATCCGAAAACAGGTGGAAATACAGGGAGAATTGGAGCAGGGATGCCCCACACATTTTACTCCCCTAGCATATATATTCTGCCTTTTCCCAGTCTTCATGGGATCACAGATTTCAGTTCAGCAAGAATACGTTTGAATGTTTTTGTAATGACACTTTAAGCCATGTATTTTCTCCCTTACATTTTTGCTTTTCACTATCATCTCACTTCCTCCATTCTGTTTTCTTTGATGCTGCCTGTCTTTTGATAGCGTTTCCACTCTTCTTTTCTACTTACTTTCCATCCGTTGTTTTCTTTTGTTCTCTAACAACTATTTTTAACTTTCTTTTTCTCTCACTCCACTACCATCTCATGCCTCTTCCCTTCTCACATTCCTAAATTCACTCTCATTTCTCACTTCTGCTTATCATTCCCAGTCTTTATGCATTTCCTTCTCTCATAGTTTCCCGTGTGAGATAAACACACAGACGTGTGTACATATATATGTGTATATACGCAGCTCCTGAACCTTCTCAGCCTTCTTTTCCTCTGGAAGTTGAATAGGCAATAGCAGAAGAAGAACCAGCATGTGTGGGAGCGAAGTTGTGAGTGATTCAGGCTGAGGATGGCTGAGCAGGACGGCAGCAGTATTGAAACCTGCTCGTGGTGGTGGTGAACACAGGACCAGCAAGACTGGGAGAAGAATGAAGGAAAGGACTGGTTTACTCTCTTCTCACCAGCTCATCTGTGGTGGGAAGCGCTAACTTGTGACCTAGCAGGTGACAGTCCTCAGTGAGACCCACCAGTTTGTGGGCTTGCCCATATGTGGCCTTCAGTCCAGCAGTAAAGCTATGCAAGATCCAGCAGTAAAGCTATGCAAGTCCAAGGTAATGCAGCTGATTTATGTCAGTGGAAATTCTTCTCCTTTTGTAGAATGTGATTTAAAGTAGCATTCAGGTATAAAATAATCTAATATTTATATACAGTAAATCTACTTGACTTCCCTTTTAACAACAACGGCAGCTGTTAATCAAATAGATGTTTCCTCAAAAAGACTTTGAAACCTCAGGAAACCTCCTTCTGCCTGAAACAACTGTTCTTGAAACTCTCTCCTGTCAGAGCACAGTCCTGTTTTTCTTTCCTCCTGCCCTCTCTGCAGCCAGCACGTGCAAGCAGAAGCAGGGGCTGCTTTATGAGCAGCTCAGCACCCGTAAGACTGGCGTTCAGCCTGTCCCCTTTTGCCTGAGGAAAACACGCTCTAAAAAGCAGGGGAACCAGAAGGGAGGCTGCAGACACAACCTCCTCCTCCTGCCCGTGCTGGTGGTCTGGGCTTGTGCTGCTGCTGGCCTCACCCTCTGCTCTTCCGGGGAAGGGGCAGAAGTGCCTCCTTTTTGCTTGCAGTGGTACCTCGGGGCTCTGCTGTCACCTGCAAGCAGAGTCATTTGCAAACAGGCTGTATCACTGGGGAGCAGAAATGTGTTTTTTTAAACCTGAAGCAGATTTATAGTCTGGTTTCCTGTCAGATCTTTGCATTTTCCTCCTCCGCCCCTCCCAGGCGCTGACACACTTTTTCTACTTTCTGTGTCGCTCTTTGCTCATTCTGACACCGGTGCACTTGCATCCTGTATTCCCGATTCTTCCTAAACTTTTTGCACTTTGAAGGCAAAGCAGCTTCTGGTACCTCTTTTACCTTTCAGCAGCTTCAGAGCACAAACAATCTCTCCAGAACTCCTGGAGAGGGACAGCAACAAGTGCATGGAGGCGACATAGAGAGTTTGAGCCTGCAGCAGCTGCAGCAAGACAGCCCGGTTCCTCATGAGCACCCAAGGTAAGGAAAGCGGCCATGAAACCAGCTCCAACTCACTACTGCCTACAACAGCACCTGACTCTAGTCACACAGGTTCCACTCTTACCTTTCACTTTTTTGTGTGTGTTCATGCTCAGGAAGGTGTTTCTTTGAGCATGGTTATGTCAGCTCCTTCCTCGTGCTCAGCAGGTCTCATTGCACAGATGCTTGGAGCTCAGGGTTCAGTGCAGGCTGCAGCTGGAGACGCACGTATGTTCTCAAATGAAGTGTGCACTGGAAGGAGAATTGAAATGGAGGTCTAGAGAGGGGAGACGAAAGGACTGATTGTGAGCAGTGGCCTCTAGGGAATTTCTGTGTCTACCCATGGTATGCTGTGACCTAACCTTTACTTTAAATCTCCTCACTGGGGATTTATGCTTTCTATTAAGTAATAAAACCTTTCTCTTTTTTTTTTCTTCTGTTTAAATTTATTCTTGTCACTTCCTCAATCTTTTCTCAACCCTAAGGTGTCTTTTATTATCTTTTTCACCATCTTTTTATGTCTATTTTCCATCAAGTATATTTTCTGTGTAACAAATGTTCCTCTTGTGCCTTTCTTTGCCTTCCCTCCCCCTCCTCTTTCTTGCCTGTGCAATAGACTGTGCATCCTCCCCCATGTTCTTAATCTTTCTCTCCTTCCCCTCTGTCATTTCCTTCTCTGTCTTGTGTTCCCCTTTCCCATTGCTCCTGTAGCTCCTCACACGCACTCCTACTTCCTGCCCCATCCCCTTTCTCATGCACACAGTGTACCTTGCTGCCCTGCAAAGTTAATTTTGCAAACGCAGGGTTGTTGGCTTCTGGTTTGTCCTTACATGTACATCCAGCTTTCCAGTCTGCCCTTTGTCTTTTGTGCACATGCAGGATTTGATAATCAGTTCCCATCCCAAAATACCAGCCCTTTATACCTGCACAGCATCCTTCCAATTCGCGTACTGATACCTGGTCATTCACAGCAAATAACCACTGTCATCCTGTCTCTCTGTTTGTCTCATAAACAGAGTTTTTAACACCTATAATACACCATAACTTCCTTTCCACTTCTAAGTAGAGCCATCTCTGACATAGCTCTTTCTATCATCCTACTCTTTCCTAAGCCCTTACCCCAGCCTTCTGCTTATCTTGATGGTGACTTCATATTGGAAGGAGCCACCAGTCTTGCTGTTTGCTGCCTTAGCATCTCCCCTGCATACCTGTAGGGGAACTGGAGGAAGCGTTGCAGTTTTTCAGCTTCTCTTCCCTTTGCAGAATTTGCAAGCTGCAGCAGAGTAAGAGCATAGTGGTGGGAGTGAGTGTGGTTGGAGAAATGGGAGAGCATAATCCAAAATGCTTTGGAAAATGGTAAAAGTAGTTCTGGATGAGATACTTTCTTCTAATTGCTTATAAGTCATTTTATTAGACTAAATAAAATGCAATCTTCCTACACCAATGCAAGACGACTTCTCTGACACTGAGCTAGTTTTTATCCTGTGGATCCCCTTGAAGTTTCAAACCTCAGAAGCAGAGATTCCCTACAGTAATGTTGTGGTGGGAGTAACTTTGCTCCTGGGATCAGGAAACAGCTCATTTCTTCCCCACTAGATGTAGTAGTGAGCCTCAAAGATCAAACACAGTTAAAAATTGCATCCAAGGACAATCTCCTTGGATAATAGTGGTATTATTGCTTTTTTTTTTTTTTTTTTTTTTTTTTTTTATGTTTGTAAGCTTTGAACCAGATACAGCAAAGAAATAACTTGCTTTGATGAAGCCTTTTTGCCTCACATTCTTAAGCAGGACTACCGAGACTGAAGATTTATTTCTAGGAATGTTCTGATGGGGGCTTTTGAGGTCTGAATAGGGATCACTTATTAAACTCGGTTGAATTAATAAGAGAATTGTTATGTAGGAGAATTCTGTTAACAATCTACCCTGACCATCTCCTTAAAAATTGTCCATCTCCTTGTGGGTGAAAGGAGCTAACGTTTTATGTTTGCAAGGATAATATATTCTTTCCGATTCAGAGCTAGCAACTGCAGTATTTGAGCTAGGAGCACTTTTTTCTGAATGCAGAAGCAGCTACATTATAATACAATACCTTTGTCTTCAGGATCTTGTGAAAAGTTGTCAAACCTAGAATGGTAAAATAAAGAGAGGTGTTCATTTTATTCATACAGGTCTAATATGACTCTTACTCTGTTACAACTCATCCTGTGATATGAAAAGTTCTTGTGTTCCTTTTAGTCATTGTACAAAACTTATGTGATGATTTTGTGCTTTGTTTTTATTCTATTCTATGCCACAGTCTCTTCTGAGATGCCTTAGTATCTCCCGGGAACAAATTGGCTGAGACAACTTCCCTTCCTTTTTCTCTTTTTTCTCTTTTTTTTTTTTTTTTTTCATCCTCATAATTTGCCATAGATTGAGTTAAAAACAGGCATTGTTAAGACTGGGTAGTGGCAGTTGCAAGGGGACAAGGAGCCAGGATACTCTAATACTGTGGATCTAGAAAGGTGATTTCAACTGGAAAGAGCTTGCACATCTTCCATCCTACCAAGCAAATTCCTGTTCTCGGCAGTGCTCTGCCTGAACAGAGATTCAGAAGCTGAAATATTTAACTCCTTGGTCATTTACAAATGGTTACCTCAAATTAGATTTCATTCTGAATTAAGAGAAAAATAAACTTTCAGCATGGATGAGAAGAGAGCAGTCTGTCTGCATGTGCCTTTCAATTTGAAATTTGTCTGAAAGATGCAACCCAAATAAGCGTGAATATGTGGAAGGAATCTGAATGCTGCAATGCTATAGAACTGAAGCCCTCTGTGATATACTGAATGACCTAGTTTCTACTGATGCTTAGTCAAATTTTTAATCAGTTATATGGCATGATTGCCTTTGCTAACAGAGTGAAATTCAGAGATCTCCATTTCTCCCAATATTATGTCTACATTAATGAAAAAGAACAAATTACCCACTTTTTAGCAGATACCTAAACTTTCCTTGTGATATAGAAATGGATGTGTCATGAAATATGGATATTTCCCCTAAGTGCAGTCATTAAGGTTGTGTAACTGATGGTGGAATTTGACCTGCTGTTACTTTCTTTAAAAGAAGAGATCTGACATAAAAGAAGAAGGAACATGGGGCCAGCTCTGGTGACCAACATTGGTGGGTAGCAGCAGTCAGTGGCCTTACCAAACTGAGGGGAGTTGTTCCACATATATTCCCTTTCACCCTGGCTTTTTGGCCCTGTTGTCCATAGGATCTGGACTGCAGTCCTGGACTGCTGGAGGAGATAGTGTCTGCAGTAACTGTGCAATTCTTTTTTCATAACAGATTATGGGGTTTGCTCATGTGCACGTGTAATAAGTAATTCTCCTTCTCCTTCCTTCCCCCAGTCTCTCTCAAATGCCTGTAGTCTGGGTCAGTTATTTAATGGCAATGAACATTTTCAGGAAGATAACCTTTCTGCTTGTGATTTGTTCAAGGACTCTGGAATTATAATCGTTGCTGTCAAATGTATATAATTGGCTTTTGTGGCCCACATCCAGCAAGTAATAAAAGCTGCTTTCTCTGCCTCTCCAGGCAGAATTCTCTCCCTGTGTTACCCTCTCACTTTCACCCCTCTCAGGCAAAAAGAGACGACAGTACACGGTGGTTTTAAGTGCAGTTGGCCAGAACAGCATGTCTGCCCTATACCCAGACATGGGGTGTCCCAGCTGTGGCTAGCGGATCGCTCCACGTCTGGAGGTTGCCATACTGACTTTAGTAAAACATAAATGTGTCCTCTGGACTTTGAACACCTCTCTTCCCTTTGTACTCTTCTGCCAAACAGTTGGGCTCTAGGAATGGTGGGAGTAACTTACCATAAATTCCTGTGCTTAATGATCTGCAGCACACCACTTTTTTCCCAAAGCTCAGAAAAGTACATTACTTATAGCACCAAAGATTGCCAGCATGTTGTGCATTGTGTGCTATCACTGCTGAACTTGTAGAGAAGTGAATATTCTTGTTATGTAAGACCTGCAAAACCTACTTTATCTTCAGTGCTAGATGGGGCATTACTTTCTAATGCTGTCTACTTCAGTGATTCTGTTTAGCAGCTCAACAGAAAAGAGGAATTTGTCAAATCTCACTGGAAATCTATCTGAAATGTCAAATTAAATGTTACAACATTCTGTTTTTGTCAAAAGGGTAAATGTATATTCTGCCATGTGCATGATATTATTGGTAGTAATTGTTGCCTCTGTGAATTTCTCTGTACAGAGTACCCCTGTGTAGTATTAGCAGATATGTTCTGATCTCTCAGGTCAGTTTGGCCTTACGTAAAGATCTGTTGTGTGCACAGCCCGATAGTGCCCTGTTCCCTGAGGCTCAGGGAAGGAGAACTGCTTCGCTGGAAGCAGTGGGAAGACTCCCATGGCCTCTCTGAAAGCTGGTTCTTTGCTGGCAAATTTTCTTCAGGTTGCAACTGAGGCACTGAAGAGCATACATTTAACATAGGGCTTCTGTTTAAAATGGGTTCAATATATTGTTCTATATGAAGGCAGAAAACATTGTATGCAAACAGTACATATATGACTATCACTACCAGTTAATGGATTATTTCCACTTCATTTTTTATGGCTCTATGTGTATAAATAGTTCTAATCTAGCTGTGCCCATCCTTGTAATCAGTATGAGTGTGCTTAATAGGTTGCTACACACTTCTAATATATTTGAGCACAAAAGCAAGTTCCTCTGGGGTTTGAAAAGGCAATAAAGAAACCTTTCAAATGTTTCCCTCTGTGAATTCTGAATCCTGAGCAAACTGGGAAAGCACCTGAATGTTGTTTCAACTCTTTTTCTAAAGATTACAGCAAATACACTTTATTTCTAAACTGCAGTGCAGCTGGTGTTTGAATCTTTTATCCTTGATCATCTGTTGAAAGATTATCACATTGAAAAGATCAATTGAAGGCTTTTGGCTTTTAACATCTTAGTTAACATACCAGTGACATTAACTCTACTGGTCTCTTGCATGAAGTCTGTGTTTAAGAAACACTTCTTCCTTGTTTGCAACTTTGCACAGATCCTCTCCAAAGCCCACGGGTGCATCCCAGTCTCTTATAAGGACAAGTCACATCTATCCAGCAGCTGCTGCCTGCACCTCTGTTCCTTGGTTTTCTCTGAAAGTGGTTGCCATTCTGTGAGGTTTTAATAATTTATGATGAAATACATGATGAGGTGATCAAACTCACTACACTATTGACTTGTACTGATTGAAAATATAAAACTTCACAAACATTTCCCACCTTCTTCACTATTTCTGAGCTGTTTTTCCCCTGGGAAAGCAAAGCTTCTCTGCTGTTACACTGGCACTATCTCCCTTCACACTTTCTGCTAAAATACGACAGAATAAGTCTCAATATTGATTTGTTTTAACAGGTTTTTGGCATTTTTTGTCCTTCCAGTAACATATTCTTGTATTTCCAGTTACATATTTTTCAGGAAGGCTCTAGGCTAATGTATTTTATTGTAGAAGGTTTAATTTTCTTCTGTCTCTTATTCTCTCATTTTTGCAATTTATGCCATGAAAAATATGAATGCAGCATGAAACCCAAAAAAATATTTAAGCTTTTGTCTTAGGTCAGAAAAGAGCTTGTTTTTCTTCTGCTTTAGTTGTTAGGAAAAAAAGTGAAGGAAGATTACATTTCCTGTAAGGCTGGAAACACTGAATCAGTTTCTTTTTAATCTGAAATTCTGTGATCAGAAGGAAAAATGAGACTTCTTAGGCATTTTCATGTGGAGTGTTACAATAAAGAATGGTGTTTGTGTGACTTGCCCATATCCGTATCAAGAACTGAATAAGGCAGTTTGCTGGATGAAATGTTCTTGATGGGAAGGTGAATCACTGAGCAACGAGGGTTGCACATCTGGGAGAGGAGACTCTGGCTCTATAGTAACTTTCTGTAGCCATGTGAGAATAAGGCATCAGGAAGGATGGAACAAAGAACCTGCAAAGAACAGTTGGAAAATGGTAGAAATGGTGCATGTGAAGGCCGTGTTGAAGGCTGTGAGGTTAAGAACAAACTCCTGGTACATTTCAGACCTATCTGCAATGCAGATAAACTCATTGCAGTTGCAGCGTTATAACTTGGTAATGTCTGTGGTCCCAGACATTAGTCAGCCCTAAGAGTCAGATCAGAGCCTCAGACTGTGGGCTATGCAAAGCCGTATCCCAGCTGTGCAGTGTTATCTCTTCACATCTAGAAGTGGATTATTTCCACCTTTCTCCCTACCTCACATGGAGGCAGTGAACTGAGCATTCTCAAACCAGAAATTCATTCTGCCCTGAGTTTGACCATAAACCCAAGAGGAGGCATGCAGCTTTTGCTGCACAAACCAGCAATCTTTATTTCCTTCTGAGAAAAAAAATAATGAATTAAGTAAGTTTTTGGATGGTTGGATATGGCTTGTGAGCCACCAGGTGAACCATACTGCCCAGAAGATACCTGACAACGTTGTCAGCTGAGAACTAGAAGTTTGAATATAGAAATCCAGAAGGAGAATATGGTTATTGCTTTAAGCTTCCTTTATGCTTTAAAAATATACTTTACTAGAATTATCCATTTCAGAGCCTCAAATCGTGAAGTGAGAAAATGATTCCTTTTTTTCCCTTGCCAGAGTGAGTGACATCATAAATATTAGAAGGAAGCATAAAGACGGATTCCAGGAATTTGAATCAGGATAAGTCTCAGTTCACTATGATGACATCGTAATTGCATCAGTGTCATCAGTAATGATGGCGTCATCATTGCAGTGGAGATGCTGGGGAGTGTGTATATGGGTTCCTGGTTGTTCAAATATTGATGGTCCTGTGTCACCTCACCTCCACAGCTCACCATAATTGCCGATAAATTGTCCAGCAATTTTCAATTTCAACTTATTGCATTTGAAATTTTGCTGAAGTTTATTTTTCTATTAGGACTTCTATTTATGAGTGATTAAAAAAGCACAGAATCTATGGAACTGTACCATACTGGGTGAATGTTGCAAGATCCCTGCTTTCTGTTCAGATTCATTGCAGCTGCTGATTCATTGCAGCTATGTGGGACTGCATTCTGAAAATGTCTCAGCAGCTTCAGCCCCAGCACTGTGGTTATGCATCTAGCAGCAATCCTTCTGAAGACCCAACTTTGGCTGCTTGTTACTGCTTGTGAGCTGCCTTTTGTACTTTGTTGACACAACCATTTGGAGGGTCATGTGGTGAGTTAGATGAAGAAGCTAATCCAACTGAAGTTTCAACCTGCAAAAAATGGGTGGTTTTTAGTTGGATCAGCTCTGCCTTTGCAGAGCAGGAATGAGCAGCCAGGTTAGACAAAAAATTCCTTTTCCAGTTTCCAAAAGCTGTTAAACTCCAAAAAGTCTCAAACTTCTATCTTGATTCTTGTATCTGTTAATGACAGCATAGGGTCCAGTGTATCTATATCAGTTTTGAAAATAGAACATAGGTAAGTAAGCTTCTTTTGCAAATTTTACCAATATTTTTAGCCTTCTTTCTAACATCATCTAAAAGTCAAAGAACATAAACATCAGAAAGCTGAGATTACAGTTCAGTAACTTAAGGAAAATGATAGCCAGTGCTGCTGTTATATAGTCTCAAGATACTACATTGTATTGCAGTAATATAAGGTTGTCAGACAGTGATTAAGTAGCAAAACAAATTTCCAATAGCATTTAGATAAAAGAAGCCAAGTTAGTAATGGAGTGTCAAGACAAAAATGAGCTTTGGGGGTTTATTTACTTCTGCCAGATCTTTGATGTTACTTTGCCTGGCTTTTTTTATATTGGAGTTCTTTCTCACGTGTTTCTGCAACTTGTAGCATTTTGCACAGCACCTTTTGTCCTCATGTGTGCCCATTGCTGTCAACAACCATGTCAGGATATCCTCAAAGAGATACCATTATGGACCTGTCCCTTTTAAGAAATTCAGGTGTGATAATGCTGCAGTGCAGACTCAGAATCCAGATCTTTGAAAGGGATTTCCAATATCCAATTTTCAAAGCACATAACTTATTTATTGACAATAGAAATCAGTAAAAACTGCATATTTCACTCGCAGCAAGTAAAAAACTGCGAAGTCATTGGTATCTCTTGTAGCTCTAATTTCATTACTCCCGTTCCCCAGTCTTCCTTCTCACAGCTTTCTTAGGTCTAAGCAAGCAGGCTTAGTAGTAAGGAAAGGGTTAATTCAAGGGGCCAGAAGTGATTGGGATGTCAAAATAAGGTATATGGCTCTACCTCCAGCTTTTTACTTTCTCAGAGCCTGCATTTTTCCTGCTTTATGCAGGGAGGAAAGTGAAGACAGACTCGAGAAAATGAATTGTTTTTAAAGAGGCTTCTTGCTGCTTTTCATCAGATTATAAATAGAGACTGTCACTCCAGCTAGGGAGCATTGCTGATGGGAGCTGGAAAGAAATACTGAAGGTAGAGCAGGACAGCTGATCAACAGAATCTGCGAACTGTGCTCTTGGTTTTGACACAACTGTCATTTACCTACTCTGTCCACTGATGTTTACAGCTGCCTGAAAATACTGCTGTACTCCCTGGGCCTGCAGTGAAAACTGAATGGTATTTTTAAGGTGTTATTTGAGCATCAAGTGAAAAGTGGCCTGACAGAACTTCCAAGATAGCTTCACTGTCCCTGAACCACTTCTGCCACGCTACATAGAGCACTGCTTGTTTGTACAACCTCTGCTTTCCATTACTGATCATGAGGAAGAGCTGCTGGTTGTGTCACATTGCACGGCAGTAAGTTTTTATAATGCTGCAACCACATTCTGGACCTTTCCAGCTTTGAAGTCACATCAGGGAAGGTACAAGAATTAATATGTTATCCACCCAGGGATAACCAAGACCAGTGCTAATAAAGCCCTTTTTACCCCAGAGAATGCATTGAGATCCATGAGGGGGCATGCCCACACGCAAAAGTCCTCCAAAAGCTTTGCTTGCAATCCAGGAATCATTAATAACTACTCTGTCTCAGGACAGGTCCTGAAAACAATTACTCCTACACTATGAACAATTTCAGCATGAGTATAAGAAGAAAGTACAGTTTTGTGGTTCCTGTAGTTTGTCATCCCTTTCAGAGCTCTCCCACGGTACTTGCCACTTCTCAGCGCGTCTTCCCGCAGTGATGTTCTGCAGTTTGTGTTTCTTCACCAAGGCAACTCAACACTAAAAGACCTCCCGTCTCATTACCTTCACCCCAGGTGACCGTCTGCGTTGCTGTGCAGGGATTGTCAGACACATCACCCTGTCATAGAGACACAGATGGGCAAAGGCAGTCAATGCTCGTGTCAGCCGAGGACTCACCTTCTAGAAATGCTAAGAATAAAAAGACAGGGCACATATCCTCATATCCTGTTTTAAAGAGCTTTTCTTTAATTTCTTTGTATGTTTCTTCTAAAAGAAATTTCTTTCATCATTCTGATGCTTGCAGTATCCTGGAGAATAATGTAAGTTGTTGAGTATATTGCTTTTATTGGATTTGAAACACTTCTTGACCTGGTTAGCTTGTGACCAAATAGAATTTAAATTCATATCCAACTTGCTCTACCTTGCCTCTGTTTCTGATCCAGGATAACTTTCCTCTGTTCTTATTCTGTGCTTTGCATGATGTTCTATCATGCTAGAGTATTTACTGCCATAGAGGATAGAAAGGCCCCGTCATTTAAAAAGGACTTGTAAACACAGAACATAATTCTTAAAAGAGTTGAAACTTAATATGGGGAAAGTAGGAGTTAAACTGGCTCCTGCATAAGCGTTGTTTTGTTTTATGCTTGACGTTCCATCCCTGTGCTTTATTCCTCAATCTTGTCTTCCATGGTGACTTCATTAGCAGTGAGATGCTAATTAAATTTCATATTTATGATTAGAAAATAAAATCACTGGACCTCTTTTAAATAGGTTTTTATGCGTTTTGGCTCAGTCAGCTGAGTCAGCAGGACAGAGTTTGCAAGGCTGAACTTAGCAGCTTTGGAAGAAAGGACAAATAGAGCAAATAATGATGGAAGAAGAGTCTAATCTAAAATCCCATGTAGCTTCTAAACTGTATTCAGTTTTGATCAAAGAAAAATATATTTTTTTTGCTTTTCCTAGAAATATTTCTAGTGATATAGAAAGAACCTTTCTTCTTTTATTATATTTAGAGAATTAAAAGCTTAAAAATTCATCTAATACTTAAAATTTCAATTGCAGTCAAAGATAATACGTTGAAAAGCTATTGGATCCATCAGCAGTGTTTACCATAATCTGTTCACTAGCAAAATATTTATTTCATGGATTCAGTGCACTGACACAAGGTGCCAGACCTCTTCCCCTGGGAATGGTGGAGAGTTTACACAGTACTGAAGAATCAAAACCATTTAAATATTGTCTTCAGCCAGATTTATAAATGCAATGTAAAGCCATTTCTTATCCATCTAAAAATCAGCACCTCAGAAAGCTTTAAAGGCCATTTTTTTTCGCATACTTAGCATTTGAAGAATGCTACAGTCAAGGAAAGATCTTTGAAAGAGTTCGGCTTCAATTTAAACATCTAAGAAAGATCTAATTTTAAGAAGCGCTTAACACTCAGCAGCTCTGTGATTCATAAGGCTATCTTATCCCACACTCTTGAGTAAGTCTTGCAAAAATCTGCCATTTTTGATGCCTCATGTCACCTATGCTCTCTGAAAATCTGACCTTAATTACCGGCTGTGCTCTTGCATAGAAACGAGAAATAGGAGAAATCAATACAACACAACACCGCATTTAAAACACATGCTGCAAAGTAGAGTTCATGCAAATAGCATATGGGGCATTGCAATGCTCCAAGGCATAAGGAGGGAGACACACAACTTTCACTGACTTTCACTTGGATGAGGTACTTTACGACCATTTATATCTTGAAAAATCGCCACAAGGTTAGGATTTGCAGGAGGACAATGTTGGTTTTGTAGTATTGCTTACTTATTGATGGCAGCTGACGATGCTCAAAGACGAGGATGTTCAGAGGTAGAGTGTGATTCTGACATCACATCACAGTTTCAATTTTTCTAAGTATTTATTTCCACAGTCAGCAGAGAATTCAATAAAATGTGTTCCTCCCTCCTGAGTTTTCCCTACAATTCTCTTTGTATTGGACTGTTCTCAAGAGCAACAGTCAAGTAAAGAGGGACAGCCAGATTTCTATCTACTTTTTTTACTCCTTCTTTTTTTTTCCAAAGATACATATTAACCATGAACTGAACTGGCCAGAGTTTCCGATGAAAAGAGTTTTGTCTCTTTCAGTGGTTAATTAAATCTTCCGAGATAAGCTTTTCACACCAAAGCTTTGCAGCATCTGATTATGCATCAGCCGAGCAACAGACACAGTTACAGATAAAGCAACCAAAGATACTTAATTGTTCCTTGCAAATTCTAAAATTGCCAAGTATTTGGTATTACCTCTTTCCTAAGACAGGAAGACAAGGTGTTGCAGGGTTTATAGTTTAGAGAAGTGCAGTCCTGCTAAGTAAAGAGATAGGAAGCAGTTTGTCCCCTTGCTTCCTGAGGTTGCTTTCCTGCTTTTCCTTGATTTCATGCCTTGCGGTGGGGCTGCTTTAGTGACATAGAGTTGTTGACCCCAGCTCCAGTATCTGCAAGAAGGGACGGTCTTTTTGAGGACTCCATCCACAGTGCAGCCCTCTGGGGCTGTAAGAGCACTTCCTCTTAGATTTTCCTCTGCAGTGGTGCCTTATGTAAAAGTCACCCACAGCCTCTGTTCAGAAGAAAGGGGAAGTCAGGCAGCCCCCAGCACCTTTCTCTCTACTATATATAGACAGTAAGTTCATGAAAGAGGATGGTGGGTGTGCGTTTCCGGAGCTACGTGACACCGTCCCACCGCACCAGTATAAGAAGGGACAGGTCACAGCAAGAAAGCGAGGCGGCCAGAAAACATAGTGGGGCGAAGTCAGTTTATAAAACAAGTACAGCCATTCCCATGGGGAAGGAAAAGTTTGATTTTCAGTAATACAACACTGAGCTCTACTGTATGCTTTTTGTCAAATGGTATCCAGTTTTGTGCTGTGGGTTTTGTATTCCACTAGCTGACAGTTTCATGCTGTTTTAGAAAGGCTTAAGAAGATGTTGTAAATTAGCTAATTAAATGGCCATCAAGGGCTATTTCCATGGCACTCTATGACTGAGAATTTACTTACAGTCAGTTACTTACAGTGACTTCAAGGTGGAAAGCATGCTGGTACGTGTTATGTAGGACATGCCTGTCATTCTTCAAGCAGCAGTCCAGCTAGCAGATGCCAAAGAACAGTCTCTTCTTCAAAAATCAGGTATATTTTAAAAAGTATTTTCAAATAGGTTACAAAATGATAAAAAGGTTGTGTATTTTATCTACTTGAAGCTCTGCAGTTTCATAAAATGAACAAAATGCATTTGCAAATGATCACCCTTAGGAGACTGGGCAATGTTTGATCCTGCAAAACAGATAATAAGCTATTAAAAGCTAAGCATGAATGGATAAGTCTTCACAGGACTAGTTGTGGAGCCATTATATCTTGGTGTAATGTACTTCACATGGTTAACTGAGTCGTATTCTCATCACAGGCAACATATGCTGACGTTATAATGGAGCAGTTTGCATTTCTGTTATTTTTCTTGTGTTTGGAATAGTACTGTTTGCAAAGAGTGCTGTTCATATGAGGATTATGAGTTGACTTCTTATTTGTTTGTTCTTTGTATTCTGGGTATTTTATCACACCCATTTTAGTATAGAGTTCTCTCTCCTTTTCCTGTGATGTTATAAAGCCTGATATATAAAATACCATTTGCAAATTTTCCTGGGTAATGGTGAATTACAGTGAGTTTACCTAAGAGTTTTCAAAATGGAGATTTCACTCTTTCTTTGTAAGATTTGCCTACTCATTTACCCTCGATTGTTGCTGAATGTGGAGATTGCTAAACTAGTGTGCAGGCCTCCCCTTCGACGTATTCTGCATTAACCTGTGACTGGAAACACAAGTATGACCCACAAGGAAGGGTTGTCTGACTTCATGGAAGACAATCTTGATGTTCTTTGAATGTTTTTTTGTTTTTGTTTTTTTTTTTTTTTTTGCTATTTCTTAAGATGTGTAGTATAAGAGTTTGTAGAAGGCATGCATTTTGAAATAGAGTGAGCAGTAGTTTTGTTTGGTACAGCTACATTCCCTTTTTCTTTTCCTCAGTTTTATGTGACTCATTGCTTTAATAGAAGTGAGGTGTTGGTAACACTGATGAGAACCGGGCGATATGCACAAGGGTTATGTGTGTTTCCTGTGTATAGATCAGCTAAGGAACCTTTGTCCTTATGAGGTTCTTGCATAGCTCAGTCTATGCAAATGACTCATGAACCGTGTCCCTCTGTACCAGAAAACCTTCTGGGTTTTATGTGAGCATGCCCATTTCCTGGGACCTAGCCTATGACCATCAAAGCCCTTTCCATGTAAGCTTGACTTGAATTTGGAGTTCAAGTCTCCAGATCTCTCTGGACAAGAACTCTCCTAATTGCACACTATGATTTTCTTGCCTCCTGTGGTGCCTCCTTCTCTTCCTAAGATAGCTAGAATCTCTTTAAATTGTAAAAAACAGTCAGTCACAAGAAAAAAAGAATCTGGAACCTAGTAATGACTTGTGTGACATTTGCTGGACCAGCATTTTCACAAGCCCTTGACAGCCTGAGGATAGCAGCTCCTTTTTTATATCTTTGCTTTTAGCACACATTAGTTGAAAGGAAATGCCTGTGTCAGTAGCTAATGCTGCACTCAAGGGAAAAAGAAGGCCAGACATATGAATATATTTGTACTACGTTAGCACAGTGCTTTTTTTGTTGTTGTCCTTCTCATCATCATGCATAACAGCATGGAGGATGTGTAGATTAAAGCATTTATTAAATGTCAGGCTTTCAGCTCTACTGCTACTTTGCTAATCCTTTTAAATAGATGCACTAACCACATTCCTGTGGTAAATTATTTATTTAAATTATTGTGCCATTATCTTGATTTGCATGCTCAGAACTAGCATTAATTTCTTATGTGCCAGGATCTGTGGCAGGGCCTTTCCGATTGCGTACAACCTTTATCCCTTCATTTGCTTTGCACCCCAACTTCTTTCTCTTCACATTTATTATAAACCCTATCCCACTTCTTTTCTTCACTTTCATTCTTTCTATGTATTTCTCCTTTCTCTTTTTACATCTTTTTCCTGTTCCCTTTTTGCATTTCTTTTCTCCTTTTCCTCTCCATTTCTCAACCCCAAAACTTTCCTTTGTCTCTCTTCATTTGCTTTCTCCATCTCCCTTCATCTCTCTCATTTTTCGTTTATTTTCACAGATATTGTCAATTTGTTATCATTCAGCAAAATAGTATCTATCTAAGCACCGGCGAGGACCTTGCCATCTGAACAGACAAATCTCTCCCCATTGACCCTAGAGGGAATCTAAACAACTAGTGGAGCCTGGAAAAGAAACTTCAGAGGGCATTTTAAGGTAGAAGTCCCAAATGGTGAGCTGGAGCTGTGGGCATGCCCATTTCTCTTCCATTGACTACAGAGAAACTAGATTGCTGAGTAAAACTAGATGCCTAATTAAAAAGTTGGTGAGATGAATCCACCCCGTCTCTATTTATAAAGTCCCTCCTTTATCAGTAGAACTCACGTTGTATTTTTTTTGAGTGAGCTAGAAACATCTCCAGTGTATGTGACACAGTCAAAACATCATTACTACACCTCCTTATGTTATTTGTAAAGGAAGGTTTTTTTCATTTTCTTTGTTTATTATTGGTAAAGTATGTTCTACAAGCAAACCTGATTGGATGTGCATGTCCAGGGTAGCGCAATCTGCGGTGGGTTTGCTATTGAGACAAAATTAGTCATATCCTTCCTGTGTGATAACAAGATAAGAACTCTGAAGTTCTGAAGCTAGCAGAAATGAGGAGGACTTAGATTTGGGTATTCTCACCAGGAGGAGAGCCAAGTGAGAAAGCACAGATCTCAGTCTTTTATGAAGCAGAGATTGTTACAGGGTAATAATAATTATTAGCACCCTGATTAAAGTCTTTTGCATCAATACTTCATGGACAAAAAGCGAAATGTAATACAAAGTGTGGAATCAGTGCAAGGGTTGCTCTGCTATTAAGCACTATGCTTCAATACTGAGAAGCTAGTATGCCCTGAATGCGTACAGTGTTGTCTATAGCAAACCACAGGATATACTGCACTAACAGCAACAGTAATTGATCCTTGCTTTATCTATCCATTACCCTTTCTCATTTGCTAGGATAGAGTTTTATGTGGATTTGGTCTTAGACAGAAGAGTAAATAAAGGCCAAGGAAGAGATGAATAATGAGAGCTCCTATAATATTAATTCTTCTCGTTCTGTTTTGTTAAGACAGGGGTATTGAATACAAACAAATCTCTTCTGATTTATTTTATTGTTTTCATTTTTTCATAGAACAGGGATACTGAATAAGAACAACATGATAGAATTCTTTATTTCTTTTCCTCTCAATCTGTTGTTATTATGAAAATGAAGGGAATTTTCTTTCCCTCTCGACTTGTAGTAACAAGATGAATAGGCCTCCAGAGTCCTTTGAACCAGTTAGGGAGTTTGTTTCAGTTATCTCTGTCTCTCTTCTGCACAGAAAATGGGAATAACGTTTATGACTATGACTATCATCTGGCTTCATTGAAGATCTAGCTTTACCTCACTGAGCCTTTGCAAGTCTTGTGATGGTTTTATTTTCCTTTGTAGGTTTTGTGTAACAGGATGATTGACTCAGTAGAAGAGGTCATAAAATATTTGTGCTAAAATAATCCTATTTTATGTTTAAAGCTTCCTGCTGTTCTACTACTTTGGTATCCCTGCTTCTATGTTTTTCTTTTATATTTCATTGAAATAGTGGCATACAGTCAGCTGGTTGAATCTTTTATATGAAGAGGGTGTTCTGATGGAGAATGGTTCTCTCCATGTCCAACCTCTGTGGAGAAGAGCCCAATCTATTCATCAGTGCTTCTGACTTCAGAAGGTGTTCTAAGGCTTGAAAATATGAAGTAATAAAACTGTGCCAATAATAAATGTTTCCCTAGGGCCTCCCATCTTAGCACTTCCAACGGTTTTGCAGTCACTAATGAATGAGCTCTACCTTTTAATAAAAATACTTCTTACAAGCCTTGTTTATGGTTGGGAATGCTGAGGTAGAAAGAATATAAAGTGCAGATTCTCCAAAGCAGATTCAGACTGTTTCTTCTCTTTGGGTGGCCAGATTTAGATACCTCTATGGATTTGCAAATATAGATAAGCAAATTTAGTCTTCAGAATCAATATTTAATCTTTTAAAAGTTAGTTTTCAGTACCATCCAGCCTTGTGGCCAGCACAAATAGAAACTTGGTAGTCAGCATCTCTGAATACCATGATAAAAACAGCTCTCCTGTCTCCTTACGCAAAGGAATGTAATTTCCTTATCACACTTTAAACTCTTTCTTCTAAAATTAAAAATAGCTCTAAATCCCTTTTGTGGTTTTGTGGTTCTAATATTGCAAAACAGTATCTCTACATACATGCAGCTTTTGAGAAAAAAATCTGTTTTACTTCATGCAAAGCTGTTAAACTTGAGAAAGGGCATTGGCCCATGCAATCTAGAGAGATGCAGAGAAAGAGCACATAAAACAACATATCCTCTAAATGTTAAAGGTCTTTACATACACAGTTTTAAAGTGTTTTTATTTCTCTTTTTGCTTCAAAGTGTGATAATTTACATGTAATCTTTTTCCATTTTCCATACTCATATTTAGCATGGAGAGTGAACAAACGTGTTTATATTAATGTATAATTTACACAGACATTTTCTGTGTTGTGGTTTCTTTTCATATTTGAAAAGAAAGCCAGCCCATGAACATCTGTGAAAAATGCAGAAGTCCAGAACATTCAAGCAGTTCACCCCTTCCAAAATAAACTTCCTCCTGCTCCTCTAAATGAAGACAGCACCTTTTTCATATTTCAGAAAGGAGCTATCAAGAAATCAGCAGAAATAGCTAAGCCCCCTTTTGCTGTCTGCTGCACAGTTTTTTTTTTTTTTAATTTCAATACACTGAGAATTCAGAGCAAGGGGATGCAATAATTAAGAGGCTGAGGGGTTAATTTCTGCACCATCACCAAGTGATTCACAAAAATGAAGCTTTAGATCTAACCCAGTGATGAGCACTTGAGAGAACCCCGGGTTCTGAAGCCTGGGGCTTTATTCCCTTGATCAGTGGAGAGTGTCACTGACATGTGAAAGGATGGAGTCTGAGTAAGAACAGAGAATAGCTTTAACTGCAAGGTGATTTATTCAGTTGAAAAATATACCTCAAAAAAATAGCAAACACAAGGAAAGGTTCACTTGTCGCCAACAGCCAAGGGAAGGATAGTCCCTGAGACAGAAAAGGAGATGAGGGGACCAGTGTGTTGCTTTTAATGTGAAAAGGGATTTTCGCTTTTATTTGTCTGCATCCACAGAGACTTTTGAAATAGGTGGACGAAGCAAGATTATTCGTGGGTTAAGATCTCCTGCAGTTAACAGCCATCTTGTATACTAACTACTGAAAGGAGCAGCTGGAAAGCAATTTTTAAACCACTGTGGCAATTCTTACTGCTTTTTGGCTAAGATCTGTTGAAGTCAGTCCAAGTCTGTGACTTCACACCTCTGATTTGTAATGGACGCCATAGTATTTCTGTGATATATCACAACTTCTGAATGTGTTAGATTACAATTCAGGTGGTGCGGCAAGATACTAGATAATGGTCAGGAAGATCAAGTGAAATAAGTGGCTATGCATTTTAAAGCATTTTAAATCTCTCATTCCTAATTTTATAAGTTAAAACAATGTTTCTGCAATATCACTGCATAAAGGAAGAAGAAGAAACAGGGAATAAGATGCTTTAAATACCAGGAAAATGTATGTGCTGATGAAAAATCGGCTTTTAAAACTTAAGTCACCGATAAAATCTCTTTCTGAGTTTCCTACTGGGTTTCAGTAGTCAGATCAGTTTTCTGACCAATGCACCAAGATTTCAACCAGTCACAAGCATTTTACTTCCTATTCAGCACTATGTAAAATACAGAATCAAATAAATATGTGGTCATTAGGAAGGCTGCTGTACTAATACCAACTGTCCATTCCTGTCATGTCTGGAGTAGTGCAGAAAGTGATGAAGTTGGCCCAAGGTTATATTCTTAAATCAATCAGGCTGAAGAAACACAGCAGAGGGAGCAAACCAGGCTCTAGGAAAGAGGAGGACACTGTAATCCCGTCAACTCGCAGAGAAGATGAGCAACAGCACAGTGATCTGGAAGAGAACTTAACTGCTGTTCTGTTGGACATTGCCAGGTGGTAATTCTAGGAGGAAGCAAAAGATTCGGAGATTTCTGCATAGCAATCAGGAGTATTCCCTTTATATTATCTATAAAGCCTTGCTCCTGGAAACAGTCTGTATTTAATAAGAATGTGCTGCCAGAAATATCTTTTCTGTTTAGAACTCTCAGTCACTCATACAGTATACTTACTGCTTTCCCTTTAAACAGTGCCCCCAAAACAACACTATGGACATGTTTTGCCAGTAGATGAGAGGTAATTTGATAAGGTATTTTTAATGTAATGTAAAAAAAAAAAAGTATTCATGTTGAGAATTACACTGATGAAGGAACTCTTTGAACCTTTTAATGGAGATGTTCCTGAGGGAACTGCTGACAGAGGATGTAATAATTTCTGGTTCAGTGCAGGAAGCTAGAAGAGATCTTGCATTCTGCCAGCTTCTGGCAAGAGTTTCTTTTGTGCTCTGAGGTCCATGTGGGAGCTTACTGGTAACCTCTCCAAAATCAAAGGGCCTACAACACGTGAGTTCTTTTCTTTACGTACAGCAGAATAGTTACGACTGTAAGATGACTAAAGCTCTATGTGACCTTCTGTGTTACTACCTTCTGTTCCTAAAAGGTCAGTTTCCCAAATTATTTAGTGTTTGTTAATTCAGCTTGGAAGTGAAATAGAGTTATTTCCAGCATAATGGTGGAGAATAACATTCATGAGGATCGTGAGATGAATCTATTTCACCTCTAGCAGCCTTCCCACTGCTACTGCTGTTCCTCACTCCAGTATGGGCTTTAGCACCTAAAGCATTCAGTAAGATTTGTTCTCTTGCAATTTAATGCAGTTTGTAATGAGTTCTTAAGCCTGGTTCTTAACCCCAGTTCTTCAGTTCTCTTGCCATAAAAAGAGCTATGTCCCTATGATTCTGGCTGCCATCAGGCAAACCTGGTCTTCCTTGTCCTTTGCCTATTCTTGTCTATTAATAGCAGATAACGGAGTGTTAACATCTCCAAGCCACGAGCAGAGCAAATGCTAAAGAAGTGATTCCTGGGATGTAGAACTACAAGTAAAAGAACTGTGTGGAAACTACAAGAGTAAAAGAGATAACGATATGACTTACCCCCTAGTAATATTCTCCTAACCCTTCCATAATATAAGAAACCCACCCTATTTTTTTATCAAAGAGATATTACACCTCAGCCTAGAATTTTGGACTGCTTAGGAAGGCCTTTGAAAGCACCAAATAAAGAGCAAACATTTTTGTAGGACTACTCTGTATTTCATTATGATGGAAAAACAATCTCAAATACACTAGTTAGCAGGCTAGCTCTTGCATTTTTAGTTTCTATAATGAGAAGGAGTTAATAGCCCCTAGCAGTATAGATCAATAGCTGGTTCTGCCTGGTGGTTTTCAGTGTAACAAAGTCTGTTTTGCATCTCCTAAGTTGGAAGCTGAGAAAATTTTAACCGGGGCAAAACTCCTCTGGTCCAAGAAAAACAATGTAATTCTTTTTAGGTCTTTGGTTACTGATTAACAGAAAGTCTCATAAAAGGCAGCTCTGTCTCTTATGGCCGAAGAACTTCACATTTCCTATGTCGTGCTAAAGCAACTCTTATTGAAGTAGGAGCTTAAAATTCTTTGTGCCACCTGGATTGTAAGATCATTAAAAACACAAGAATTGAAAAGTCAGGTTTGTTCCAAACCTTAACATTTATTACGGATTTTAAGAGGGAGCGGATTCCACGTTTGACTTCCACAAGGTTTCTTTACTATTGACTTCCTTTAGTACAAGTTTTCTAACCCCAGTGTTGCCTGCCCTGCAGCCTTCTTCAATGAGCTGATCACAGAGTGGGAGTTGGCAGGAAATTGCTTAGCAAGCACTCAGAGATCATGTGATAATATTTGCATGAGTCAAAACTTCAGTGGTAAAATGCTCATTCTCACCACTCGTGCACAGAAAGCCAAGGTCAGGTACTTAGGTTCATGTCAGTCATTCCCACGTGTGCCTGCCAGAGGCAGACACACATAGGTACTTGCCTGTGAATTAGCTGTTCTTAGCTGCTCAGGTGTAGTCATTTACGTGTGTTGGCTCATTCTGTATATGTAGGGAAAGGTGCATGTTCGATCAGTACAGCTGAGAAGGGCAAAGGAGGTGAGAATGAAAGCTGAAGTTGCCTATAAGCAAGCTTTGCTCTGAGCTCCATATATTCATACCACATCTTGCATCAAACCATGTCCTTTTCCGTTGCTTCACTTATAAAGAGGGATCCTCTGTCTTGTAGAGCCCTTCATGGAATTAGCTGAGCTACAGATTCATCACTAGAAAGCAATATGCAATAGTTCATAGACTCAAGATGGGACTTCTGTGGACTGTCACTTTCAAGATGAGCTGTGGACAGGCTGTGCTTCAGTACAAGCAGTTCAGGACAAAAATACAGGGCAAATCCACCACTCATCCGAGGTGATTCTAAGCTCATCCTATGTGACATGAAAGCACAAAAAAGTAACAGGGTAGAAACCTGCCTTTTCAGTGCTCGTTTGCTCATTGTTTTTCTTGTTAAGGAGGAGAGCCGGAGATGGATGACTGCCTGGAGACATTGAAAGATGAGGAGGAAGCTTTGTGGGAGAACGTAGAATGCAACCGCCACATGCTGAGCCGCTACATCAATCCAGCCAAACTGACCCCATACCTACGGCAGTGTAAAGTAATTGATGAGCAAGATGAGGATGAAGTACTCAACTCACTTATGCTGCCCTCCAAAATTAACCGAGCAGGTAATTATTTTGTGAATAGCTACATTTGCACCCTGTCTGAACAGTGTTATTCTGCTGAAACTAAGGAGGAGTGTCTATCAAATTAGAGGTTATGATGAGGAAAACTCTATCTCATTTACATGAGATTTAGTGTAAAGGCGGGGATTGCTGCTGCAAAAAAGAGCTATTTTTTTAACAATGATTCTTCCACTGCTGTGCATGCTAGATTTCGATGAGCTCACATTCCTACCACAGCCCTGGCAAACATGTCAGTTAAAACAAGTGGCAGCTATTGCCATTCCTAGAGCAGGCTCTCAGCTGTCCTGCGGTGCATCAGGGTTTGCTGCTGAAGCGTCTGCCATCCTGGTGTTTCAACACTTCCTGGTAAGGGTTGCACTGAGTACTGTGTCTTTTGAGATTTCTGTTCCAGAGACCAATTTGCTTGCACTCCACTGGAATAACAATCAGCACAAACATAAAGGATACGTGGCATTTCTTTATGAGTTCCCCTGAACTCAATTAATCAGCCATTTTTTCCACAGTGCATTTGCTGTGGCAGAGACAAACCTGAAGCAGGTTTAACTTCTGGGACACAGTACTTGCTTACGCTACTCATAGAGCTTTTGTGTTATGTCATCTGTCTCCTCTGTGGGCTCCTCTTAGGCCGACTGCTGGACATCCTTCACACCAAGGGCCAAAGAGGCTACGTAGTTTTCTTGGAGAGCCTGGAGTTTTACTATCCTGAACTCTACAAACTGGTGACAGGGAAAGAGCCAACACGGAGATTTTCCACTATTGTTGGTGAGTAGAATTTGTCTCAAAGGAGCCTGATGAAATGAGGACTACACTGAAGACTGGGTTTAATTATTTTTCAGATGAGAAATGGTAATAACAGCTATTCTTCTAGTAGCATTCTACATTGCTCTGTAGGAGACTTCAGTTTTTCAGTCCCCTTTAGGTGAAAAAGGATAGCAGGAGATAAGGTATAAAGAAAAGAAACAGCCTAGTGGTCTGAATGAGGCTGAAGAGCTTCTAATGGAATCATAGTCATTACAAGAAACCTCAAGAGAAGAAACACTGACAGCTTACACTGATGATCTACACATGTGCAATAAATTAGAAGCATTCAGGTTAATTGTAAACGTTCAGGTTCATTTTACAAGGTCTGTGCTATTTTCACAAGCCTGTAGTTCAGCTGAAGCAACCAGACAAATACAAAGCCTTCATGTGCTACCTATAAGATACGCCTTTATACTGTGATAATGGCAGTAACGTGCTGTTTAATACTGGCACTGTTCCCAGTTACATATGTAAGCGAGTATGTGTGTGCGTGTGTGCATGCGTATAATATACCCTTCTGTACATATTCTGGGGCATTTGTTTGTTACTCTGCTCCACTAAATTCTACTCTAGTATTTACTTGCTCTGTTAGAAGCTGATAAGCTGTTCAAATGTTTTCAGTGGAGGAGGGACATGAAGGCCTTACCCATTTCCTAATGAATGAGATCATTAAACTTCAGCAGCAAGTAAAGGCAAAAGATGTGCAGCGCTGTGAACTCTTGGCTAAGTCTCGCCAGCTGGAGGATGAGAGAAGGCAACTAAAATTGAACAAGATGGAACTGGTGACCTTCCAGGACAGATACAACAAGATGAAGGAGGAAAGGAACAACTACAATGATGAGCTGGTCAAGGTGAAGGATGAAAACTACAATCTGGCCATGAGATATGCTCAGCTGAGTGAAGAGAAAAATATGGCCGTGATGAGGAGCCGAGACCTCCAGTTAGAGGTGAGAGAAATGCTCTAGGATGCTTTAATTAGAAAGCAGCAGTGGAGGATGCCAGTGGCAGCTGGCAAAAATGAGACCTTCCCTCACAGTAGTAAGTACAATAGTAAGTACAGTGTGGAGCTTTCATTTGTTTTGCTCATCCAGGTAATTAAAGGCTTGACTTTACAGAAATGCCTACTGCAGCAGTGTCATATTGGTTTGTTACTGCTTGCAGCTGCCAGTCTCAGGCATTACCAGGCAAGTCCTTGGACATCCCCTGACATTCATCTCCACTTCTCTCTCTGGCCTCCGCGACCTTTCCACAATTTCAGGGTCTTTCCTCTCTCCAAGATCTTCGTCATCTTCTCTCTAGGACACCTTTTCTTTTTTTTCCTCCAGAGATCATTTCTTTCTGGGAAACCTTCTTTTTGAAATTACCTCTGCCTTCCGGAACACCAAGGCTTCAGTTTTTGCAGTTTAAATACTCAATGTGCAGAATCACAACACATGATCAGCCTGCTGTGTAGTAGTTGTGTCTCATGTCTATTTATTAATTGGAGGATTCAGGCTGTGTTATCAAAATTTACAACCAGCCCACATCAGTTGTAGCTAGCAAGTAGCAGACTTCTATTTAAGAGTTCAAAAATTAAATTTTGGACATTTACCTTTTCCTGCTCCCCCTCGACAGACACACACACTTTTCTGCTGCTTGTTAGCAGTAACAATTTAAGCTTTTTTTCCTTGAGCATTCCTTGCCTCAGCTAAGAATTATTTCTTTGCTTTCCCATTTCTCCTTTTCACTGCTCCCTGGCTGTTCTAGATTGACCAGCTGAAGCATCGCTTGAACAAAGTGGAAGAGGAATGCAAGCTGGAGAGGAACCAATCACTGAAGCTGAAAAATGATATTGAAAACCGGCCCAAAAAGGAACAGGTGCTGGAGCTGGAGAGGGAGAATGTGATGATGAAGACAAAAATCCAGGAGTTACAGTCCATCATCCAGGTATAAATGCACTCACTGACTTTAAAATGCAAAATGCCAAACATTGAACTTACGCCTCCTCCTTACCCACATGATGGATCAAGCAGGCTGGAGTACTCCTCTCCTCCAGGCACCCCCACACTCCCCTCCCATGCAGTCTCACATACCCCGCATCTCCTCACAGCCTTCCTTGGCTGTCACACTGAAAGATCTAAATGTGTGGACGAGGCTGTGAGAGTGAGACAGAGAAGCAGCAGATGGTGACAGCTCCCACATACTTTCAGTAGGTGACAGGAAGTTCAGTCCATAATTGAGAAACTGATAATTGTATGAACAAGAGGAGGTAGCCTGGTCTCTACTACCAGTCCTCACCCTAAGCTCAGTAAATGCTCCCGTTATACTATTGGGAAGTGTAGAGGGAAACCTCCACCTCCAAAGGTACAGTGAGCATAAGTGCAAAGTTTCAGACAACAGAAGGATATATAGCTCCCAGCTGCCTATATTACTCCTTATATAGGCACATGCAGGAGGAGGAATTGTACAAAAAAATTTGTCATCTAATAAATGAAGCTGTACGTGAGAGATTGGCTCTTTCAGGATGCTAGGTGCTTCTGTTTAATTGCTGATCATTGAATTCCACATCTTAGGCCCACTGTAGTTCATTGTACCAGTGTGTCACTACAAAACTGCCTTAAATAGGCAGCCTAACAATTTCTGACAGTGAGTCTATGTACCCTGTTTTGTACTATTGTTGTATCTGTGCCAAAAAGTCTTGATGAAGAAGAGAGTAAGAAAGGTTTCTGTGCTTGTGTGGTCCCTGGTTACCAGAACGCCCTGTAGAAGATTGCTGTAGCTTTTGCAAGTTTCTTAAGTAACTTTTGTTTGGGTAGATTGGAAAAAACAGACTAACTCATAGCTAATTTAGGACTGTGTTACACTGTGAAGAGCTTAGCCAAATATTAGGATGTACATGAGAATGTTCAGCACTTTGCTGGAAGAGGCTTGTGTCCTTTTAAAGTGAGACTTTAAAAAGATTATCAATATATTTGCATTTCAGAATATGGTGGTGCTCTCTAAAGGAGCCTAACATTTCTTAGACCTAATAAAATCCAATTCAAATGTTGAAGAAGGGTGTGGTATAGATGATTCTAGTTCATTTAGAATCTCTTATGTTAACAGAAAGAGTTTTATGATGTCTAAAGGAGCAGAGAAGTAATCTAAAAATAGTGACAAAAAGAATTGAATTAGAACTAGTATCCTCCTAAGTGAAAATATAAGGTTTTCTAAAAAGGCGTTTTTTCTTAGAAATACATATATTTTTGGGAAGGAAAATGTCAGTGAAATCTCCAGCTTAATCTATGTATTTTTAAATGCATTTCATTGCTTGCGCTTTGTGTCTTTTTCATCTTACATTTATTGTTAATTATGGATGACAATTTATTTGTTGGAATCTGCTCCAATAACCTTGTTAATTATAAGTCTGAAAGAAAAAAATGTTTCTGGACACTATGGAAAATGAAGCAGTGGTACAAGCTACTCCAGGCATATTTAATATTCACTGAGCATAAGCCTGTAAAGCCTATGCATTCTTTAAATCTCCTCTGAGTGTTTTCTTAGGTCTTGCTCTTTGGTAAAGGGTGAACTTTGCACTCAGTGAGAACTAATTAATAAAGAAGTGTTTCGAATGCAGGGCTTGGACTGAAGAATTGTCACCGCATCACAAAGGGATTGGATTATATCCAGTAAAAAAAAAAAAAAAAAAAAAAAGCAATTACTTCATAAGACCATTCTGTTATCAAGACAGGCTTTATTCACCTTTTCTGACTTTATTTTAAAATATAAACAAGTGTCCATTTCTTCTGCTTTTCCATTGCAAGACCATGTTCATTTTCTGTTCCTCTTGTTTGTTCTTGTCTTTGTTTCTTTTTCTCGTACCATATTCTGTTTTCTTTCCCTGAATTCTCTCTTAAAAACTTCTTACCTCAGGCTGACAAACGGAGTTTGCCAGATTCAGACAAAGCTATTTTGGATATTCTGGAACATGATCGTAAGGAGGCATTAGAAGATCGTCATGAGTTGGTCAACAAGATCTTCAATCTCCAAGAGGAGATTCGTCATGTGGAGGACTTGAGAGATAAGGTGAGAAATGAAAGGATAGTGTCTAAAAGCTTGTGCCCAAAAGATTTCTGAGAGCAGTGGTGGTTTACGGTGTGTGTCATTTACAGTATCTTGAAGAGAAAGAAGACTTGGAGTTAAAGTGTTCAACACTAGGGAAAGACTGTGAAATGTACAAACACCGTATGAACACTGTGATGATACAACTAGAGGAGGTGGAGAAGGAGCGAGATCAGGTATCTGCATTTAAAAGATGTGGAAGGGTAAAGGGAAAATTAGTAGCCAAAGCCTGTATCTTTTGTGTGTCACTTCTGGGAATTGAGGGTAACTGGACCCAAAATACCATTAAAAATAAACAGTTACAAGAATTTACTGTTTTCTGTAATTTGTATAAATGTAATTAAGCACAGGATAATATTATGCTGTTTCCCCAGTGTAGTATCTTCCAGACAGGACCAAGTTCTTAATAACAACTGCTGTAGCCTGTATATTAGAGTCAAGTAATTCTGTTTGCTCTATGGAGTATATTGCCACCAGCTAAGAGGGAGATAGAAATGAACCTCCACTGTCACCATAATTTTTAATGGTAATACTATGGCAGATCTTGGTTCTAATTGCTGGGTCAGTTGATGGATGGATGCCTGTTCTGAATCTCTGTTTCAAGAACCTTACAATCTAAACCACAAGGAAAAGGTATCTGCTGTCTGTGCAAAACAGGCTTTTCCTCTCCACTGCAGGCGTTCCGTTCCCGTGATGAGGCTCAGACGCAGTACTCGCAGTGTCTGATTGAAAAGGATAAATATAGGAAGCAGATTCGAGAGCTGGAAGAGAGGAATGATGAATTCCAAATTGAAGTGGTTCGGAAAGAAGCTTGCATTGTTAACCTAGAGTGCAAACTCCGACGTCTCTCTAAGGACAATAACTTTCATGACCAGGTAGGGCTAAGGAAGTCTGACACAGGTTCTTTCCTTTAAGCCTTGGTCTTAAAAAATATTCCAATATGACAAGGAGAGCAGACTGTTTAAATTCCCCTCATAAATTAGGTGAAATAATGACTTTCTTCTATTAAATGTCAATGTTGTGAGAAGTTCTTGAGTACAATGGGATTTGAGTTGGCTGTGTCATGCACAGAGCTTCTCAAAGGCTGGCATTCCACAGCTTGATGTTGGTCTTAGGTGGAAGGAAATGAAATACAGAAAGGCAATGAATTTCTGTTCTGGGTTAGAAACTACAAATATATCATCTGAGGAATGTGCCCCAGTGAAGAGAAGTCTCCATAGAATCTGAGTTACTAGTTAGGGACAGGAAATACATTTTACGTAAGGTTCGGGGCTACCAGATTCACAGGCACTCAACCAGATTACACCAAAGGGATGTCTTGAGGAGATAAGCCCAGCTCTTCTGAGAAGTAAAACATTTCCTTCTCCTTTATAGAGTTTGCCACGGAATCTGCCAATTACCATTATCTCCCAGACCTTTGGGACTCCTAGTCCAAAAGCCAATGGTCAGGAAGCAGATGATTCCTCCACTTCTGAAGAGTCTCCAGAAGACAACAAATTCTTCTTGCCTGATCAAGCTCGACTCAAGAGAAGAGTGAACCTGAAGGGAATCCAGGTGTGTCTTAATATCAGGCTGAAATGGTGTACTTAGGGACTGTTAGAACTAAGGAACATAATAATGCATGTTGTTGTGCCTCTAAATATGTTGCATTATAAAGACAGGCATAGGTTTATATATGATGACGAGCTGTCAGTTATTGCCCTGTGAAGATTTGTATCCTGAGGAGTGTAAGTAATCAGGCTTCATAGATCATTTTCTGCCCCTTTTCTCCATTTTGTGTATTTCCCTTGTTTTTGCTATTCATTCACCCTACTCAAGCATCTTCATTAAATTGATTTTTTTCGCTCTTAACAGTAAGGAGGTATAATGCCCAATGTCCAACACACAAGGATGTGAAGACTGAAACCAAAGCACTGTCGGAACAGCTTACATCAGCTGGAAGGAATAATAGAAAAAAATGGACAGAGTCTAGAGCAAAATTAAGTGCCTAATTTAGAATTAAATTATGGCAATTTCTTCTCACTTAAGGGTAGCATGAGTTAGGTCCTTGATTTCACCAACTGGCTGAATTCATACAGCTATTATCTGGTACTATGTTCATGAATTGTAAAAAATATGCAGTCTGACAATCAGAGTTTTGAACTCCTATTTTCTTTCAAGAATTCTCCCTACTCTTCGTAACCTTTCTGAGCTTTGACTGTCATTATTACTTATGGCAGTAGAGTTGCATTTTTCACCCTGTACACTCCGAAAGGATGCCTGTTGTATTAGCAGCTGCCTGAAACCAGTCCCAAGGCACCAACTTCACCTTTTGTCTTTTTGTTCCCTTTGCAGTATCTGGAAATTGCAATGCATTTGCGCCAGACTTCTAAGGTAGTTAGGTAGCAATATCCCTTTTCTTGTAGTGGAATTTAGATACCTAAATATCTCCTAAATTGTGGATTCCTTTGTTTAAATGAGGACATATATATTACAGCATAAGAGTGAAAAGTGGTGAAAATACCGTTTTACAGAGTATGGCAAATACCCTGCCTTTGACTTTTTATTTGTTTTCTCCTCTTTCTTTTAGATAAATCCGAGAGCTAAATCTCCTGTCAGTATGAACAAAACATCAGAGTTTCAAGGTCAGAAAGAGTAACCCTGTCCTTATTCCTTTTCTGTTGCTTTGTCTCCTCCACTCCATCTCTTTGGGTTGTTTTAACAAACATACCAGCACAGGAAATTCTTGACCAAGTCTGAGTCTCTAAAATGGGCAACTTCCTTTCAAGTGAATAATGTCATAATTTGAAGTAGTCTCCCTGGTTGTTCATTCCATCCAAAGATACCTCCACAGACACGTAACTTATCTCAGTGTTCTGTTTGCTCAGTTTTCCTTTTAGTTTATTATTTGCAGGTATGCAAATGCAGATAGTTTAGCCGCATTAAAAGCCATTTTTGCTGCAGGAAAAATCCTTAAAGCTGGAGAGGTCCCTAATCTAGTGATCATCTAATAACTCCCTTTGCCGTTCAACAAAAAGAAATTCATTTTTATTAGAAAATATTGCAAAGATTGACGTTTTCTTGACACATCCATCAGACAGCTGCCAAGTTACCAAAATAGTGAGTGTATACTCATGTTTGAGCTTCCTCTAATTCCTGTCATTTATTTAAGACTGTTCTTAAACAAAACAACGTATAAGCAAACACTTTATTTGTAATGTCTGCAGCATGCTCCCTGCTGTACAAAATATGATGGGAGGCATTGCTTTTGTTCCAATACATTGAAAATTAAATATTATATTTTGTATCAGGGAATGTGCAAACTTAGCGTAAATTGGAGGTTCTGAGGAAGGGAAAGCAGAAGTCTGCACGAGCATCCACACAGCTGCCTGGGGCTGCTGAGATCTCAGGCTATTTAGTTGCTGTCTGAGTGTAATTCAGTGAGCAATCCTTGCAGACTGCCAGATCAAGTTGATGAAGTTAAAACATGAATAAGTATAACAATCTTTATTAAATTTGGTAATTGATATTCACAGATCTAATAAAAAAAACACAGGAGAGGATGAAAGAGAAAAGTGGGCAAGAGACTCTCCAGTGTTGTGAGCACTTCTTTATTTGCTTGGACAACTGAAAGTGAAGAAAAAGGGGCCAGAGTAGGAAAGCAGAAGGCATTTCTTGAAACTTCTCTTCAGGAAGGAAGCAGGGAAATTTGATAAGTAGAAGTGCAAGGGTAATGCTTAATATCATCGCAAAACTGAAAGACTGTATTGAAAGTGATCTAACATAATTTTCTCTTTTTGTCTCTCTTTTGTGAGTGCAGCAGTTAGAGCACACGATGAAGACGGGGCTGATGCCAGCAACGGCCGCACAGACACTAGTTCCTCCAATCCTATTTCCATCAGTAACTCCCTCAGCAGCTGTGAAGTCAGCAAAATTGTAAGGAGTGTTCATATGCCCCTTGCTTGTCTATGACCTTCTCTCTGGATGTGATTCAGAGCTCTTGCAACTTAGTATTAGCACTTCACTAGCATCCCAGCTGTGATCAAATTCAAGGCTGTTGCCAGAAGCTCCCTTAATCCTTTTACCAGCATTGTTCGAACAATATTATTAACCTTTTCCAAAATCACATAACTGGTATGTGTTTACTTCAAGATATTTCAAAGGTATTTATGACCTCTTGCTGTCTTTTCATGCTGTTTAACATTTATAGTTAGAAGGAAGAGATGTTCTTTAAAAGCTGCTTTGTCATTTATTTTAAGAAGCATTTTCAAAGTTCTTTTGGAGTTTTTTCATGCCAATCTATAAGTAACAGTGAATCAGAAAAGCTGAAAATCTCTGCATACCATAGCCAAACCATTTCTCCCCTGCCTGCTGCATCCCCATAATCTCCCAACGTAGATATTCCATTATACCTGTGTGAGCACTGACACAGCAGGACAGGCAGACACAGAGAATGCTCTTGCAGAGTGTTAATAACAAAGAAAAATACATCTTGCTAGAACACCATGGGAAATGCTGCCCCCAGGAAATTAAAATTACACCCAAGAATAGCCAGGGAAGAACTCCCTGCCTCTCATAACAGGCTTAGCTGTTTTTAGGAATGTTCTTTGAAATATCTGTTGGGTACCTTAATGAATTACACCTTCTTCATGGTAGTAAAATCTGGAGGTTAGTCTCCAAACTTGTGTCCTAAGTTAATAATTGAGTACCTGGAGATCTCTAATGTTATTACTCATTCTTTAACTCCTACTGTATGTCAGCTGTGCAAAGCATACTCCACATATAAAGGATAAAGTTAAAATTCTTCTGTAAAGCAACCAGCCTTGTGATCACAGGAAAAGATTCCTTGCCAGCACAGAAAACCTATGTATAGCTGCGACAATGGCCTATGTGAATATGAATGCTCTTCTGTGTAGCAGTCTATTCTACGTTTCTTAATGTTGGATAAGCTTCTTAGAACAGAATACCACTAGCGAGCTAGTGAGTTAACATTTCAGCAGTTTAGAAATGATAGTGCACCTAATATGAACAATTTTTCTGTCACTATTGCTTTTTAAAAGCAAACCTTGAGAAATCGCAATGACAGTATCATGTCTACCACGCCGGAGCCTCCAGGAAATGATTCAATAGTCCGACGCTGCAAGGAGGACGCCCCTCACTGCAGGTAGGTTGTCATGCTGGTGAAATATGGCAGGAGCCTCGTGTCACAAGGAGGAGATGTCTTTGTGACTGTCTCCAATTAGAGAGTCTCTTTTAGGCAGTAGGACATTCATGAGAGTTTTAGGACTGCAGAGCTTCATCTCTAATCTTTTCAAAAACACCCAGGAGCCTCTGATGGTTCAGCTGGGTGAATGATACAGTGATGTGATGGCATCATTGCCTTTTCTAGGTATGTAATGACAAACAATACTGAAATGACTAACCACCAACACCGTCAGAGAATATACTGTATCTCTGTAGCCTCAGTGGCTTTTGCTTGCCAGCCCCATGCTCCCCGTGTCTCTCTCCCTGTCCTTGTCCCCTTCTCTCAAACCAAACTTCTCCTAACGAAATGCCAAAATGGAGTGAAGTTGCTGAGTATCTGTGAGGACTGGGGTGTCCAGGGGTGACGGAAGGAGGAATTTTTGTTGGACTCAGAACTCTCTTACTCATCATAGTGAGATTTACTCCTGCTGTTTCTCCTGCTACTGCAGCTTCCACTTCTGTTAGATCATGGACCTCCGGTACTTCCCCTGTAAATGAAATCAGATCAGCTGAGGAAGTTAGTGGCCGGAAGGAGAGAGGTCTTGCCTACCTCAGCATCCCCTAAAAAGCACTGACCCCTTTCTAAATGTTTTATAACACTGCAATAATTGGTGATACTATTTTGGTGTTGGTGTCAATAGCATCAGAGCTTGCATCAGAAACAGGTATTTCTGATATCGGACCAGTCAGCAGATGAAAACACACCCCAGAAAGAGTATCATAAAAACAAAACACTCTCTCTTCATTTAAGAGAAAAGAACAAGAAAGCACAAGTAAACAAATTTAATCCTCTAAATGTAGAGGATGTACATCTTTATTAGTACTTTTCAAACCAAACTCATCTCTAGCAAACTGTCACTTTCACATCTCTTTCTCTGTGTAAGTATTTGCAAGGCAGCTTTCCATTGAGAGCATCCTCAGCTCCTTCACAATTTTCCAGCCTGATGAGGTTTTAGGCAGAGTGATCTAGTCTCCTTGGAGCTTTCCTGCATTTTCCTCCAAGGCCTTTTCTAACTGTGTATAAATTGTGTTAATTCAAAATGGAAAAAATAAGGATTGTTTTGTTACTTATTTTTTATGTTTTATGTTTCAGTTTGAAAAACCTTTGCTTGCCTGAACGTTTAAATATTAGCAGTATATGACAGAAGGCATTAAAGGTTACCCAGGTATTTTTCATTTTGTGGCCTTCTGTTGCTACAGCTCTGACTATGTCCTGTTCCATATGTTAAGGCATTAGAAGACTGAGAGGTAGTGAAGTTTAAAAATACGCATCATACTAGATGCTCTTTCCCTCTGGCAAGGGGAAGGAGAAGGTACACTGGCTTAGCAAAGTGGGAATATGGCTTTATTTTGTTAATAATTGCTCAAGTCAAGTATCTCTAGAACATGTCCCAAAGTGATTTCGCTGTAGTTTATAACTTTATAATTAGCCTGCTAAGTTTTTTAAAAAGCTTTTTATGAATGTAGTCCAAAATAATTGCTATTTGCATGCCACGTTTCAGGTTTCACAGTTCATCTGATTTTGTTTGGTGTGGAAAAAAAATAATACAGTAGGAAAAGGTGTATTTTTTCCTTGCTTATGCACAGTATAAAAATAGCTGATTCTCCACAGACTTACTGTAAGAAATCATCCTTCAACTGAAGCCAAATATGCAGAGTATCAGCTCCACAGGAGAACTACAAATCATCCTGAATGGGAAAAAACAGCAGTTGTCATTTAAACAGCTTTGCAACTAAAGGACATGATTTAATTGATCCCTTCTAGTGAAATTCACTTGGCTGGACATCGCTGATTTCCCTTTAAGGGCAGAAATTGGTGCATTTTAACTGTTTTTATAGGCCAAGCAACCTAGTCACTTTTAAAATTAAAGATTGTAGCTGACTGATGTCATTGAGAGCTGGACTGGGACCAGAGCTGCAGAAGAAGAGTTTCTGTGCCAAGCTTGGTACACCACGCTGTTCTGTTGCTGTAGGCACCTGAGTGCTCTACGTACCTGAGTACCTACTGTGAAACACCATTAAGCTGCTACAAAACGCATCAAGGCCTTTAAATCAAGCAGATAAATTATTCCTATCCTGCTACACCTCCTGACATTCACTGTGTCCATCCCGACACTTTAGATCTATAGTGGAAGAAGCCATACTGCAGTGTGCAGCAGGTGTTACACAACCATTATATCATTTTATTTTAGTGCTGAAGATGTGCAAGTCACCCAGAGGAGACCATCAGTCATCACCCCTCTTTGCCTTCAGCAAAATCTTTACTCACTCACTGCTGCCAGCAGTTCCTTCTTGGGAATCTTCTTGCCCCTTCACCTGCCCATTCCCATATTGACTGACACACACTGTTTTCCTGCCACCCTCTTACTTTTCCCCTGGGCCCACAAGCATGTCACCATTGCTTATTTCTTTTGCATCTAAATAGCTGCTTTATTCAACACCTCCAACGTCTTCCTTTTTCACAGATTCCTCCTTCAGAACTTAGTGAAATCTGCTGAAAGGTGGAAAGTGGACATCTTTCTCTCTTTCGTTGTCTCATGTTTTGTTTTTAATTCCAGCCTGGCTGAAGAAGACAATGACAGCTTTGGATATGATACTTTGGAGCTAGATGGTAAGCAAGAGCATGTCATTTATATCATTTAACTATGACGTGTGATTACCAGCCTTAAAATAGGGAAGGCAGGAAGGCGTCAAATTGAGAGGAGAAGTGGTAGAGCGGACAGAGCCAGGCCTCTGTCATTGATGCTCAGTTAAAGACAAGACACAATGGGCACAAACTGAAACAAGCAAAACTCAAATTTAAGCATAAAAAAAGACCTTTTTCACTGTAAGGTGGTCACTTTTCACTGTAAGGGTGGTCAAACACTGAAATAGGTTGCCCAGAGAAGTTGTGGGGCCTCCATCCTTGGAGATACTCCAAAGCTGACTGGACAAGGCCTTGAACAATGTCTTTCAGCTGACTGCTTGCCGCGTGGTTGCACTAGACAGTCTCCAGAGTCTTCCAACCTCAGCTGTTCTGTGCGAGTGGTCAGTGAGCAAAATTGGCTTTCCTTGCTGTGTTCTGCAGACATTAGTCATTCCTCTGCATTAGGAATTCCCCCATTCAGTTTGCCTGGGTTAAGCTAAACCTTTCCCTTTCCCTTGTCTTTGTCACTCTATCTAGGACTTGTTTTTATTTTTGTTACCTTTTTCAGATGACAGTCATGACAGGCACTCCCATGGAGCTCCATCAGTGCACTCTTCCTCTTCTTCTCATCAGTCGGAAGGCCTGGATGCCTATGACCTTGAGCATGTCAGCTCCATATTTAGAAAGTTCTCCCTGGAAAGGTATCTGAAATGCCGGTTTAACTACTTCAGACTGCAGTGGAAGGGAAGGGCTACTAAAGTAGAGCTCACCCATTTATCTATTAGTTGCTGAAGACATAGTGGCAGGAGTATCGTGTCACAAGTTGTAATTTGACACACATCTCATGATACTGTGTTAAGTCTTTACTTCTTTATGTCTGCAGCAATATAATAGGTTATTAGGAACCCCTTTCATAGTCTGTGATCCAGTGAAGTAACCTTAAAACTTCAAACACTTCAGACAAAGTATTTTAGAGGTTTAAATGTATTCCTGTGATCTTGTTATCATGCTGCTGTATGTGGGGTGCTATTGTACATCTGAGTTACACGGTCAGAGCAGTTGAAGGTACCCAGATGCTCTTCTCCAGAATAATGTTTTAAGAAATGAGAAAGATTTCTCCTGCAGTCCTTATATTCTACTGTTTGGTAACATTAAAAGTTCATTTATGTCTCACACTTACCATGCATACATTTAACTCTGTATTGGTTGGTACAAGCTGAGATAGTTGTCTAACTGTAACCTCCTTCCATGAAAGCAGACCTTTTCGTCCCTCCGTCACATCTGTTGGTCGCATTAGAAACTCCTGCTATACTATCCAGCGCGTCACACTGAATGGAGACAGTCTCAACTCGGAAATTACTCTGGTTGGTGGCAATGACAAAGGGAGCTTCATTAGCTCTGTCAAGACAGGATCACTTGCAGAGAAAGCCGGTCTTCGAGAGGGACACCAGCTCCTTCTGGTAAGCACACAGCAAACAGTGCCAGTCCTGTGTGTACCTGCATGCATGCACACTCATGAAATACTCTTGTTTCTTCTTTCAGTTTGTATTAATGACAAAACATATGTCTCCTGCAGAAGAAAATCTGATATTGAGTTTGAAAATATAGGAGAACATTATTTATTTTCTGCCAACATGCACACATCTTTGCACTTCACACTAACCCTGAGTGGAAGAGATTAGAGCAAATCCTTTAATGCTGTCTCTTGTGGTACTACTGCCCCTTTGAAATGCTAGAAAGGGAGTTGCTCTCAACTTTCCAGTAGTAGTCTGTTTGAAAGGAGGTTCATGCCACTCAAAATGACAGTTCCTGACCCATTTCTTAGAGTGGCTTATTCCGCAACTGGGCATGTTGTGGGGCAGAAATGGATACAGCTGCAATGTGAGTGGGAAGAAGGGCTGCACAGCTGCATAGCTGTTTGCAGCACCATGCAAGCAGGAGTTAAATGAAACCTCTGATAAGTCATTCCTTACTTAGCATTTTCCCTTCATTCCCAGTGTTCCCAAACCATTTTTCCTGTTAAAGAAGGAAATCTTCCACCAATGCTTTCTCCTATCCCTTCCAAATTTCTCTGAGGGGGAAAAAATGTCATTCCTGCATGACTACTTCTGCAGCCTCCTACTGAGAAATCTGGGATTATCAAAGAGCTGCAGTTCTATTACCTGCCTGTATTCCTAATTGGAGAGAAATTAAATCTAAACATAATATCTGCCTCCTGATAGCAAAGTATCTGGATTGCAGGATCAGGAAAAAACACTATCTGCAGCTATAACAAAAGTGGTATAATTGACTCAGAGATTAAACCCATGCTGGAGAATAATATTTCTTTCATATCTAGTTTGAAGGCTGCATCAAAGGGGAAAATCAGAGTGTTCCCTTGGATACTTGCACAAAGGAAGAAGTTCACTGGACAATTCAGAGGTGCAGTGGTCCAGTAACACTCCAGTATAAATCAAATCATGAAGGTAAGACCAAAAGTAGGTCTATTATAGGATGTACTGTGGGTGGGAACAACGAGACCAGAATACCTTCGAGAGGGTATTAATTATACTGGTGTAAATCTGAAGCAAGTCTACTGATGTTACATATAGCTACTGTGTATAACAGCACCATGTTTTAGTTCTGTAACTGAGAGCAAAAATAGTCCATACAATTGTCAGTTCAGGAGTCTGCAGAACTTACATGGTGGGCTGATAAATACATGACTCTCAAAACACACTCAAACTTATTCTTATATGCATTTCTACAGTAAAATGTGGCAAGCTGAATCATCTTTTATTGAGCTGAGGTTTGATTTAGCATTTACATGCTGGAGTTTCCCTGTTTATTACCTTTGTGGCTTTATCTTTAGCAGTTTGAGTTCATGCATGGTGAACAGAATTTGATTTTAGTGTTCCTGTCTTGTAATGTTAATTTGGTGTTATGGATCAAAAATTACACCCCAAAAGGCACTTTTAACTGATGCAGATAGATTTTCCTTTTTCTGTTTTTTTAAAGACTGGTTAGAGAATTCCAGCTGCACAGATCACACAGGAAATGGTATCTTTGATTTCCTTTGATGTTTTCAAAGGTAGCAAAGAATATTGCAAGTTTTTTGGAGCATCACTTTACTGCAGATAAGAAAATGTTATATAGATTGTGGGAATGCCAATTAGAGCTAATAATAAAGTGAATAGCATGTCATTTAAATAGTTGAGAGAACTCAGGCTGTATTTATATGATGGAGCTCTAGCTGCTCTATATGTATCTTTACTGAGAAGTTTTGTTCTACGTTTTATACGTGTGGAGCATTAAAATTGGGATTACATAAATGTGTCACTACACGGGGATCCTTCTTACAGACTCCAATAGCTACAGCATGACCTGTTGCTAAAGCAACACCCCATTTGTGTCTTTAAGCTGGAGACCCATAACCGTGCGTAACTATTGTAAGCAGCAGTCTAGAAATATGGGCCATTTCTCAGGGAGTCTTAGAATTTCTGTGCCATGCACTTCTCCCATAGGACTCCTAGACTTGCAGAAGTACTAAGATTTTGACTACTGGTTGCTCATGTTTGGCCTCTTCTCTTATTGCTGCAGGTTACCGGAAACTGCTGTCAGAACTGGAAGAAGGGCTTATCACATCAGGGGACTCATTTCATATCCGCTTGAATCTGAACATCTCTAGCCAGCAGGACTGCTGTTCCCTGTCGGTGAAATGTGATGAGATTGTACATATTCTTGACACCATGTACCAGGGGAAGTGTGAGTGGTTGTGTGCCAGAGTCGATCCTTTCACAGACAGGGATCTGGAAACAGGGACAATTCCCAGCTACAGCAGGTGAGTGTGACGCAGAGTGACCATGAGTGGGAGTGGTGGTTCTGGAAACAAGAAAATTAACTCCTATGAGGAAAGAGTTTTATCTGTCAGTGGTAGGTAAGGCCTGGTGATGTTAAATTGCAATATGAGCTTTAAGGTTTTAGAAAGGAGACTCTGGGTGATACCAGAAAGAGCAATATGGGTTTCTCAAAAAGCAGGTCAAGAAAATATACTGTAGGGATTCTTTACTCCTTAAAGGCACTGCAGTCTTGCTCATTATTTTGTTCTTCTTTACTGTGATTCGGTCAGTCCTCACTGCTATTTCTGTTTAATCTTTTCTGTGGGCACAGACCCATTGCAGTCCAACCTTCTTCCGGGTGGTTTCAGATTAATCTTGATCCGTATGATTCAATTTTTTCTTTTAGAGCCCAGCAACTTCTTTTGGTGAAGCTACAGCGGTTGATGCATAGAGGAAGCAGGGATGAGACTGAAAGCTCACATAATACCCTTCGGTCCCTCCGGGTAAGGACCTATAAGCAAGGTTGTTTTACCATCTACGACTTGGTTGCTGTTTGTTGTTCAGTATGTTAATTTTTCATGAAATTCCTGTTTACTCTCGTATGTTTTGATCGTTCCAGGCAGGGTGTGTCTTATGTTTGCTGTAAATGATACTGTCCCCAGCAGTGGGCCTAGCTCCAGCATGTTTTTAACCCTTCCTGCTTTGCAGGAGTACTCTTTGGAAGCCTACTGTCTGCTCTGCATGTAGTTAATCTCTTTCATTCTCCTCTGCCTGTAAGCCCCTAACACATGTTCACATCTACACGAGGAAGAAGCTGTGTCCTTGGAGTTAATAACCAGAATTCTTTCTCTCCTACAGTGAACAAGCAGCTAATCCACAGAGCTATCATTGTCCCATATCAGAATTATCTGTCTCCTTCAAACTACTTGCAGAGAAGTGGGATTATCAGGTCTTCATGCACAACAGGCCTGCCAATTTCTCCTTTTCCCTCAGTGGACACAGTAGTGTGATTTTCCTTTCCATAGCCCCAAGATTTCTATCTTTATACAATTAAAAATTAACTTACTGATGTATTAGTTACCATATATTCTTCCTAGAACTCTTTATAGCCCTTGGGACCACAGACAAATATGCTTCCAGCACCACAGAGACACTGTAGCCCCTGCTTGTATTTGATCTCAGTCAAGGTTAAGTGTCACGCAGTCCTCCTGCACTCCAGTCCTCACTGATCAAAGGGATGGGGATAACTGGCAGAGACACTAGTGAAAGCAAAAGCTTTGCCTGCAATTCCTCAGTGCAGAAATTACCTCTTTCATAAACTCTGGAGTGCCATTTCCTATGAAGAAAGGAATGTGAAGGAACAGTAGCAGAAGCAATATTTCTCAGCATAGGCAGTGTTATGACTATAGTTTGCTTAAAACATTGTGGAATGCATTATTTGGGAAGTTGTTCATCAACTACTCTTCTCCTTATTGGAAATAGTAAATATCTTCTTTTGCTTCCTCTGTTTCTTGGATTTTGTAATTAAAAAAAATAAAAAGAGGGGGAGAAAGAAAAAATCTTGTGTTTATTTTACTAGAATACATTGCAAACAGAGGAGCCTGCCCCACAGAGCGATCCAAAAGCCAGCCCTCGCCTGTCCCGAGCAAGCTTTCTTTTGGGCCAAATCTTACAGGTAATAAAGCTCAAATCCTCAGTGGGATGTCTAAAATAGTAGATCCAATTAGTGGATAGTTTCAGGCTATGATAGTCTCCCCAGAAACTCCATCTCAGCTACAGAGGTTATATCAGAGTTTCTTCCTATCAAAAAGAGACTTAATAAACAGAAAAGAGGAATGGATTGTGTTTTCTAGCTGCTCTTGAGATATAGGGTGTTTGTTTTTAGGTACATTCCTTCCATTAATAGTATAACCTTGGTGATCAAACACGTCTCCCTTCAGAGGCTGAAATATATTTTGTCTGAACCATGAGGACAAATGCATTTGGCTAGGCCAAATCCCCAAGTGTCTGTGATGGGAGCTTCCATCAGAAAATAGTACTTTAATTGTAGGTCAGTGACTCTGAATGCTACAGAGAGTATCGAGGTGAAGGATAATAAAGACATGTGAAGGAAGATGAAGGTTGTGAGGTTAGCAAACATACAGAAGGAGGAATTAATGTTTGGATAGAGGAATAGCTGGGTGGATAAGGAATGAAGGCCTGAAGCATTTCTCTGTGTAAAAATCTGCCATTTAAGAGGTTTTGAGTCTCGGTGGTGCAGCAAAGAAGGGGCAGAGCTCTGGGTATAATCTGTAAAACTTGTGTGCTGCTATAAAGGGTGGGTGTGTTGCTCTGCTGTGAATACATCAGTGCTTGCACTGTTGATACCAGAGCTCTGCAAAGAAAAAGAATATGCTGCTAAAGAGAGAGAACAAAATAAGAAATCCCAAAGGGGATTAACAAAGGCTCTGAATCAGATCTATGATATTTAAAGAGCCTGAGAATTCAGTCAACAACTCCGTGAAGTCTTGCCTTTGATAGCTATAGGTAAATCAGATCTTGCAGATAACAGGTGTGGGCTGATGAATACATAGAGGATAAAGAGTGTAAGGAATGAGGGTCAAATTTCTTTGTTCTCCTTTTCAGTTTGTCAGCAGGTCTGAAAACAAGTATAAACGTATGAACAGCAATGAGCGGGTCCGCATTGTCACGGGCTGGCCCTCCAGTCTGGCACGAACCTCATCTGAAGCAAAAAAGCACTTGCCTGATAAACTGGAAGGTATGGATATATATAATAATATCTTTTATACACATGACACTCGTATAAAGGTCATTGTATGACTGTGAAGAAACCCGTTATCAGTCTTTCCCATTTATAGCTTCTGTGTTCCACTCTGTACGAAATTTAGACAGTGTTTGTGAAAAGACTGGTTTTGCTGGAAGTGCTTGGGGCACCTGGCCTTCAGGAACAGTGTTAGGGTGAATATCATACTGCTGAATGTAGAGTAAAGGCATCCCTGGCATTAGAGAAAGGAAGACCAATACAACTAACCATGTCAGTTCTTATAAAACACACATATTTTCTTTTCTGCTTTCTCCAAACACTGTTGAAGAGGATACCAGAGTATAAATGTCTTGTTTTTTCACTCAGATTTGGATTCCGAAAGCGAAATTAATAAGAGCGTCAGTCTGATCCCTTATAGCTTGGTGCGACCAATCCGCTGTGAGCGCAGGCGCCCTGTGCTCTTCACCCCCTCCATGCTGGCTAAGACCTTGGTCCAGAAGCTCCTCAACTCTGGAGGTGCCCTGGAATTCAACATGTGCAAACCAGGTAATGCTCCAAAGGAGGATTGTGCCCATATACTCTCGGTGTGAGAAACACACAGATACAGATGCACACAGGCAGACTGGCATCCACAACTGACAGGTCTCTTCAGATCGCATCAGAGTGAAGTGTAACTATAAATCCTACTGTTTTAAGAATATCTGAGATATTCCGAATGTTTTTGAAACAGCCAGTGCACATGGTTATGAGTTTCTGTGTTTGTGACTGTTATCCCTGTGGATGCTGTGTGGTTGCTAGGATGCTCCTCGGAGACTGGAATGCTGTGAGTGCTCTTTCAGTCTGCATGCTGTTTGCATACTGCATATCTAGCAATGTGAAGTTTTGATTAATTTGTGTCTAGTATTTGCTATTATGAGGAATATCTTCCCTAGAGCAACTTTAGGTTTCTATCTAGTCCAAGGCTGTGAAGATCATGCATTTGATGTGCTTGAAAGACTGATTTTCTTCCTTGCTAAGTATTTACTATTAAAGCAATATGCAGTTCTGTGATTGCTCTAGGGCAGGATTGTATAGAGCACAGCATTAAACACAGCTGACGTTTCGCTTTTACACCCCTATTGAATGCCCACTGCGTAGTACACAGTCTTACAGTTATCCAGACAAACTGAAAAGTTAAGTATTATAATAAATATCTTCTGTCTTGCAACATAAAAGCTTTGATGCAGCGAGGAAAATCACAAGGGTACCAGTATCACGCATTGCAACCTAAGCCAAATTTTTTGAAAGTTTAGACAGAAATGTTGGAACACTAAATCCCTGTTTTAGGAACCTGTAGCAAAGTGACCTTCTTCTTTTTAGCACTTCTCAGCATCTTCCAGCCCTGAAGTGTTACTATGTAATATTAGGTGCAGGACTAGTATTTACTGCTTTAATATGATGCCTTGATAGTGTTCTGGTAATTGCCCAAGGACTCACTGATGCAGGATATAGCTGAGATATTCAGCTGTGATCAGATTAAGCTTTAATTGAATTAAATGGAAGAAATGAGGCAGCTGTTAGGACCAGCAATGAATTGTCTTCTTCTTTGCTCCTCTAACATCCTACTTCAAGTACTATTAGTTTCTTAGGTGTATAGTTGTTGTAATCTTGATCTTGTCCTCATCCGCTTTCCTTTCCAGATATTGTAACAAAGGAAGAGTTCTTGCGGAAGCAGAGGACAGAGACTATCATCTTCAGCCGAGAAAAGAATCTGAACACATATGAATGTATTGTACCTGCCAATATTGAGGCTGTCACTGCCAAGGTGCTTAGAGTATCTTGTACCCCCTCAATAAGTCGTCTGTGAATCTGTCTGCAATTTGTGTGTGTCTTTTGAATAAGAAAAGGCCCGTTTTACAGTTGCATGTTCTCCCTCTTGTCTGCCTTCAATCTCAGATTTCTTTTTATTCCTCCAAAATTATTCGATTTGCGCTCTCCTTCCTTTTTCATCCGCAGCCCTATCCTTTTATATTCTTGCTCATTCCTTGCAATGACCCACACTGATGCAGTGAAACATCCTTTCATTCCTTATGCTCCATCCCTTATTCAGTCCCTTTTCATTTCATAAGTATATATGGACGTGTGAGGACCGAAGAGGTACAAGGACCTAGACAAAAGAAGGAGAGGCACAGGCATGAGGTTATACAGTACACAGATAACAATGTCAAAGACAGAAATCTTATATCAAGTAGAGTAAATCTGATGCACAGCATGGGGAAAAGGAGAATTAAAGTGATGTTGTTTTCTTTGGCAAGTAACTATAGTCACAATGTTCTCACTGAGCAAAGGGTGAGTATGTTTGTATATATATGTAAAACTTGTGTTTTATCTTACTCCTTATCTTTAGATCAAATCATTTCTACTTAAATCTTCCCAGAAAGCTATTAAACTTAGCTTTTATTTGACTGACTGGTTGTAAACTGGTAAGAGGAATTTGGACTTTAAATGCATATTTGATTAAAAGGTTTTAAACCAGTACAATGGTAAATGGAGAGCTATTCAGCTGACCCCTTTATCTCAGAATTCTACTGCTGTGAATGTTCCTTTGTGACACTGTTATGACTTTGTTTTTAGAATAAGCATTGTCTGCTGGAAGCTGGAATAAGCTGCACAAAGGATTTAATCAAAGCCAAGATATATCCTATTGTTCTCTTTATCAGAGTCTCAGAGAAAAACATCAAGAGGTTCAGGTAACATATCAAATCTTTTGAATATTTGATATTCTGTTTTATTCAGTGAATAATTCTAGAGTCCAATAATGTTATCACTGAGAGAAATACAGAACTTCTTCTCTCTTCATCTGGTGCCTCTCTGTGCACTCTTTCCTCCCATGATTCCTCCCTGAATTCTTACAAGAAGGGAAAGTCGGATTTCCCCAAATCTCATACTCTTTTGCTGTCCCTGACAGCAATGAGTGTTGTGGGAGGATGAGACTGAAGAATATGTGGCTTTCTCTGTGCTCAGCACTCCCACAGCATTTCCTGCGTAACGCGGCTGGAACAGGAAAGGTCATAAACACCTTCTCCCTGTGTTCTGTCCTCTTAAATTGTATCCCCAGAGCAGGTAGTGGGGGGCAGGAGGAAGGACAGAGCTGGAGTAGATGTATTCTCCATTGCTTTTATTGCTTGTACATGATCAGTAGAAAATAAATTCTTGATGGGACAGCTGGGACTATGAGATTCATTTAAAATTTAAGCCATTTATTTTTGGACTTTGATCATTTGATACAGGAAACTACTGCCAAAGCCAGAGACTGAAGATGAGTTTTTACGTATGTGCCGTCTGAAGGAGAAAGAACTGGAAGCGCTGCCTTGTCTTTATGCCTCCGTAGAGGCAGACACGTGGAGCAGTATTGAGGATCTTATCCGAACCATAAAAGACAAGATTGGAGAAGAGCAGCGTAAAACCATCTGGATAGACGAAGATCAGCTATAAAGAACAATAAATAAAATGGAGCTCTATGGTTACATAAGGACATACTAACACGGCGCCGAGGCTTTCAGAATCCTCTGGTTCGGTGCTGAGCACTCCCGTTTCACGCTTGCTGGCTGGGGACTCTTCCTGCTGGCAGGACACGCGTGAGCAGTGGAACTGGAGCTGTTTAATAGTGAATGTCTCAGATGCCAGGGAGGTAGGACATGGACCAGAACATTGCCACCGCTGCTCTTTCTGACCTACCAGCATCTCTCTGGGGACAGCAGCTGTACAGCGTGTAAGAAGGACAAAGATCTCGAGTGGGAGCTTGGAGTAATTTATTATGTCAAAATATGGACTGCATTTGCCTCATTTAACACTGCTGATCAGACCAGATAAGTAGAATCTAGAAGAGATATAGCAGGAGGATTGGGCTAAAGGATCTGAAAAGTGATATGTGCCCCACACCCAGCCCACAGGTGATATTCTGAATATATTCAAGAAAGCTGAAGGCTCTTTGGTAGCAATAAAAAGCCTACCAGTGATGGCCTTAGCAGCAATGTAATCCTGTTTTTAAGTGATAATTTAATCAGAAGGGAAAAAAGTAAACATTATTCCTGGCATTAGTTAAAATGACAGTTTTCACTTCACTTCTAAACATCAGTTTAGAATATTTAACATTTTTACAGGTTTTCTTTGTAGTCCTGGCACTTACAGCAAAGTAGACTCCGAAGTCCCAGTGGCACAACAGATCTTTCCAAGTCTGCCAATGTTTCATTTAGTTTATCTCTGCCTCTGTATTGTATTCATTTATGCATCTCTCAGTTTTTAACATTTTTGTACGGGGAAAATAATATGGTGCCTTCTCTAGACAACAGGTTTCTCTATTTCTCCACTGAAATCTGTATTCCTGTACAACACCATCGCCTGCCAACATGCCTGCTCTCAACAGGAAGGATGGCTCTGAGAAGAGGAAAAGCAGAATTTCATAAGCCAGTAATAGCTCTGAGCCACTAGGTCCTTGACCTCTCTGCCATGATTGACAGCAAAGAGACCAGTGAGCACCACACTGTGCAGTGACAAGTAGGGTAACGTTTTCAAAAGTGCCTACAGGAATTAGAAGACCACATCCCATTTTCCAAAGTACTTCAGTCCCGGTAGAGTTTAAGTTTCAGTGGTAATGAGTGGAAGTTGGACTCCTAAAACTCTTAGGGCTTTTAAAATTTTTCCTCTATACAGCCAAATTGATTCAATAAAAGCGATTGGATAATAATGACTTGCACAACTGCTGATATGAAATGCAATAAAGTCTGACCTGTGGTTGAAAAATTGCACATAGCATTGTCCTTAAGTCCTTCATTCTCTGCCATGTCCCTACCTTTTAAGACAAATTTTATAACAAATTTGTCTTTGCTTCTGTGTCCATCCCAAAACCCCCATCTTGGTGCTTCGGTCCAGAATGCAGCGGCTGATAGTACAAACTGAGAATCCAAGGAAAACATCTGGACTGATTGCCCTCACTAATTAGATGGTACATTTGTCCTTGAGATGAGCTTCTCATGTCGTGGATGTCTCTTAGGTGGATCAGCTCATGTTGGCTTATGTGATTGTGCTTTTCTGCTCTTTTACTTTCATCCACATCATTTTTTAAACTAATGGTACCTTCTAGAAATCATTTATGTCACTTTACATCTAAGCTTTCTCCTGCTGCGTTTCTCACATTATTAATGTTTGAAAGACTGTTCATAGCTAGTGCTTCTCAGAGAATAGCTGTTTACCTGCCCCATGCCATCTGCTCGGACTCTGCAAGCACAGAGATACTGCTATTTTGCCGTATCTTTAAAAAGTATGGGCTGCATACGCAATTTGCAACTCCCTCCAGGGCAAAGAATAACAAGCAGGCATAGTGTATGTAGAAAGCATCGCATGTGTCTTCAGAGATCCTCTGTAGCTTAACAAAAAATACGAAAGTGTCAGTTAGAGAAGTTAAATCTTCCAAGAACATTTTCCAGACATTTCTAACATCCTGCTAATGTAGCCCTGGGTAAGAGCTACTTGTGGTTTGTTAGTGCCCATCATTTGGTAGTTTTGAGCCCACATCTGTGCAGGGGAAGTGGCCGTGAGAACATTCTCAGCTGCTTGAACAAAAAGCGTCACGCAGGTCTTCCCATCCCTTCAGGACAGGACTGACTTCTCTGGGAACACAACTCACAGATGTCCGTGTCCTCTGGCCATGCTGTAGGGATCAATAGCATCTGGTAGAGCAGCTAGAACAAACGGATCTGCAGAGAGATGAGGGATGCTGTGTCGCAGAACAGAGATGAGGGATGCAGTGTCTCACTGCGCTCGAGCTGGTACCCATCTTCTCTTGCCGCAACTTTGCTTGCTGAGTCCTCTTTACACAGGCCGCAGCTGTGGATCCATTCACCTTGCTTAGCTTTAGACATGGGAAAGGTAGATGCCAAAACCTAAAGGAAGTTTCTTCTGCAGTGCTACCCCTCCAAGGGGCTGTCCATCTGCCTTGCTGTAGATGGCTCTCTCAGGATGAGGTGAGTTGCGCTCTGGAACTGTTACTTTCCATTGGCTGTTGGAAGAAACCAAAAAATTAGCTTGGCCTCCAGCATTTATCTTCTAGAGCTGTAATACAGGACGGCTAAATTCACGCTATGGGAAAGGTGGGACTAGAGATTGAGACAGAGAATAAAAATAGATCTAATTATTTCTGAGAAACATGAGACGAGGGAATACGTGCAGTGGGTTTGTCAGCTTGGTGGCTGAGTTAACCTCTGATGAGGTGTTGTGCTTTTCGGTTCATTGAATGCAAAGCAAACAGATTCTGTTAAGTCAGGTTCACTGCAGAGCTCTGTGTGTAGCCTCCGTAACCCTCATCCCTCTTTCATTCAATGGAGAAGGACTGAAAACCACATCCTCCCTTAGCTTCTGGATATGGCCTCCAAAAGCAGATCTGTAGGTGCAGCAGATGCTCAAAGTGCACGGAAGCAAAAGGAGCCAATGTCATTTCCAGCAGCTGAAGAAATGCTTCTGATCTAGATCCAAATGCCATCCAGCTAAACTGAAATAAACCTCTGCATCTTCTGAAATACATTCAAAATTACCTACCTTTTTTTTTTTTTTTTTTTTTCCTGTAACAAGGTATACAGGATAGAATAGTAACAGGCTTTTAAAAAGTGTTATTAGAAACAACTTCTTTCCTTTAAGAGATCACAAGACCTCATTGGAAAACTTTCAGATGTAGTGTTCATAGGAAAATGTCATTGAAAAATTGGCCACTGGAAAATGCAGTTGGGAAATTTTTCAATTGAATGTTCCTCTGTTGGAAAATGTGTTTCCATCCAAATCAGTTTTCTATTTAAATTATTAATTTTGATAATATTACCATAAAACATTCTTAAAAGTATTCCTCTAATGCTGAAATTGTCTTTTTCGTTATTTCACAAGTTTTTTACTCAGAAAAAAATCTTAAAAAAACAAAAAAAAAGTTTTTTATAAAAATAAAAAATAAAAAAAATGTATTTTTTTAATGAAAATATTTTTAAAGGTCTCCATTAAGTCATCTGAGTGTAGCACTTTTTGAAGGAAATCTTATATTTGATGTTTATATATTTCATATAAATAGAGGTAATTGCTTAAAAGTGTGATCATGAGGAAAAACAAAGTAAATTTGTCTTTACAGTCTGCTTATCCCTACTAGTAAAGTGATGCTGTAAGCTGGTACCGTATATTTAAGTCAGTAAGCTATCATGCAGATATGTCATGCAGTTCAGCACATTTGGGAATTGTTGCAGGTGAGAATTTCATGCAAACTTTATTACACAGAATTTGATATTCTTTTGAACCAGAATTCTGGCTGGAGGCTAAGCTGTCAATCGGTCTGTCTGCAGCACGACAGCTCTGGTAGCAGAATTTGCAAGGGAGTAGGAGCACGCACGGAGCCCTTTTGTCTGTGAACGCTAAATGGAGATAGTTGGCAGAGCTGGCAGACGGCTGTAAGGCCGCTGGAGGTGTCTGCAGCCTTTTGTGGCCGGCTCTATTCATAGCAATAGCAAGGACGGCTGGCAGTGTTCAGGTCGGCTGGGTTGGCTTCTGACAGCCTGGGAATTGCGTGTGACCCCGGAGCTGTCGTGGGGTTAGACAGACTCACGGCCCCGTCCCGGAGGGCTGCGACTTTGACGCAGTCGTTGCGCTGTCCTCTATAGAGGGGAGAAGCAGGACCCGGCTTGGGATTCGGGGCCCCTGGGAGCGCAGCGTTGTAGGGGCTTATTTGAATTGAGTCTGCATTAATCTGTTATACTGTGAGGCTTATCCTGTGTGTTCCCTCCGGCGCAGTTACTGTCTCTATCCCGTGCGTTCCTTGCCGGTGCAGTTACTGCCTCTATCCCGTGTGTTCCTTCCCAGTGCAGTTACTGTCTCTATCCCGTGTGTTCCCTCCCGGCGCAGTTACTGTCTCTATCCCGTGTGTTCCCTCCCGGTGCAGTTACTGTCTCTATCCCGTGTGTTCCCTCTGGCACAGTTACTGCCTCTATCCCGTGTGTTCCTTCCCAGTGCAGTTACTGCCTCTATCCTGTGTGTTCCCTCCGGTGCAGTTACTGTCTCTATCCCGTGTGTTCCTTCCCAGTGCAGTTACTGTCTCTATCCCGTGTGTTCCCTCTGGCACAGTTACTGTCTCTATCCCGTGTGTTCCCTCTGGCACAGTTANTGTGTTCCTTCCCAGTGCAGTTACTGTCTCTATCCCGTGTGTTCCCTCTGGCACAGTTACTGTCTCTATCCCGTGTGTTCCCTCTGGCACAGTTACTGTCTCTATCCCATGTGTTCCTTCCCAGTGCAGTTACTGTCTCTATCCCGTGTGTTCCTTCCCAGTGCAGTTACTGTCTCTATCCTGTGTGTTCCTTGCCGGTGCAGTTACTGTCTCTATCCCGTGTGTTCCCTCCCGGTGCAGTTACTGTCTCTATCCCGTGTGTTCCCTCCGGTGCAGTTGCTGCCTCCCTTGCTCTCGTTCAGGTCTGGGAAGCACCACAAGCTCTCGCACGAGGCGGCCGAGCCCGGCACATCTGCGCGTGCCACAGTGTCTGCACACATGCACATCTGCACACAAAACGGATATTGATCCTTATACATTACAGTATGACAGCCTGTATTTCAACATAGCGCTATTTTGTGCTACGCAGCATTAAAAGATACACAAGATTTCAGCGGAGAGGTATGTGATTATTTTCTTATAATTAGTTTTTCACCCATTTCTCCTGCCTGGCCTGGTTGCTCTGCACTCCATGTACTGAACACACAGACCGAGGGTTGGCAGCACTCTTGGGTCACCCTCAGATCCTTCACCAGATCACTGCTCTGTGCAGGGTCTAGTGCATCAAGGCAAGTGAGTAAAATGGAATTGTAATTCCAGGAAAGACCTTTGCGTTCTTTGAATTTCAGGAGAAAAGGGAAGTCACTCCTTCATACCAATGCAATGTGCAAAGGCCTTTTGCCTTTGGAGAGTGAATCCCAGTTTTATTTTTGGGGCAAGCATGATGAGGATTATTCTTTTCACCCTGGCATTGCTGTCACTGCTGTCACATCCTCATGGCAAGGCAGGACTTGCGCTGATGTCACCGTGCGAGGGACCTGCCTACAGAGGACCTGGTGCAGCCTGTGGCACCGTCCCGGGTGATGCTGGACAGAAAACCCATTTCAGACAACGCAGCGCTGCAAGACCACGAAAGGGAATTTCCTTTTCATGAGCCCGTCTTGGAGCCTCGGGATCATCCGGGAGCCACCCGCTGCAGGACGTGGGTCATCCTCAAGGGCTTGCCCAGTCTGTGCAGATTAAATTCTGACCTCTGCCTCTGAGCCTGCAGGGGCGAGCAGAAGGTCTCTCTTTGCATCTGCAGAACTAATGCAGCTACAGAACTAATCTGTAGAAGTAATGCTGCTCTGTGAAGAAAGGGTTGTTGACGTCTTTCTACAAATGGGGGATGCAGGCAGGGATCGATGTGGCTTGTCCTTGCAGGTCAGTGACACGGCCTGGTTCCCTGGCCCCTGTGCGCTGCTGGCTCCCAGTCACGGAAACTGCTCTGGTCTCAGGACTCCGAATGAGAGTTTAAAGCAAGGCTGGCGCCTGCATCAAGGTTTTGGTTGGAGCGGTGGCTGCCTTCGGTGGTGAGATTTCTAGTTTGATTTGAGAGCGCTACCAGTAAGCCAAGTTCAGAACAACAGGAAGCTCATCCACCCTCGCTCCCCGCCTCCTTTTTTCTGTTCCTCTGCTGCAGAAACTTTCTGATGTCAGATCACAGGCTCTCCGGGGTTAAATGCACCATTAGTCACTGGAAAAAAAAAGAAAAAGAAGGGAAAAACAAAGGAGGGGAGAAAAACCAAGACCCTATAGAAGCAGATGGGTGATAGAGAAACTGTCTGGGAGTAAATATCTACACCAGCATGGCTGCTTCATCAGATATTAGCATCAAAAGCTGTTTGACAATTTAGCGACACATGGCAATATTGATTTTCTTCCAAACCATAGACACAGAAGGTCAAAGCTGGAGAGATGATTTGTTCATAGGATCCCCATCGTGCCTGGCCAAATAACAAGCCAGGGCTGCCAGACAGGGAGCATCCGCAGCACCCGACCCAGGCGCCGTGGTAGTGGCAGCCACCAGGTTAAAAGCTCTCAAAGGATTTTCACAAGTTATTCCAGCTCCAAGATGAGTCCAGGCACCTCAGGAGCGTGGGCAGCACGGAGTGTCACTGCCGCAGGGGTGAGGAGCTGCGCCAGGACCAGGCTTTCCCACCACAGAGAACGGGGAGGTAGCGGAAAGCAGTGGCTGTGGGATGGGTTGTGGCAGCGGCCTGGGTAGCAACTTGCTTCTCTTGCTGTTTCCAGGGCAGAGATGGATTAATAGCTACAAAGGAGCTCTGCAGGTCCCTCCTTAGCTGCAGCAGCCATCCAGACCATCCAGGGCACTGGCAAAGTAGCCGTCCTGGCTATTTGGAAGAATTCCAACTGAAGGCTAAAATGCAATTAGTTTTTCCTTTAATTTCTGTCCAGTTAGCTTTTCTATCGCAAGTTGGTAGAAAGCCTTACCGAGTTGAGCGATCGGATCTTGGACTCGCTTCTTGATGATGAGTCTTTGGTACACCCAGTTCTTTGGAAAAGTTTTCTTCTTCTGATTTAAAGTCGTCTCTACAACAATCACTCTCGCCGAAAGTGCACCAATTATGCACATTTCTCCCTCTCTCTCCGTCTGAAACACCAGTGAATCTGTTTTTTCCTCACAGAGGAGGCGAGGAACAGGCGTCGCTGGCAGAGCCCGCAGTGATTGCATCTATCAAGGCATTAGCAGAACAGCAAGGGAGCAGGAACGGGCACTGAAGTTCACATTTTATCCCACCGCTCTCACACCGGCCATCAGGGACTAAATGCTGACAAGGTGCCCAAGAAGGGGCCGTCACATCAGGACGGTGCTCAGGATGGGCCACAACCGGGCAACATCCTCCCTGGCCACAGCGGGGTCCAAAATGTTCAGCAAAGAACAAAACATGGTAGGAAATAATGACGAACTTGCGATTAGAGGAAGCTGAGAGATTTATTCCTGGCATAAATGGACACAACTACATTCACTTTCAGTTTGTTTAAGTACCAGAAGAAACGAAGCTGGCGATTGGCCCTGATGTGGTCGGAGTCCCTTGTAGCAACATTGCTGTGTTGTTAAAATAGTGCTTTAAGAGACAGTTTCTGGTTGTTGCCTTCACTTTTTCACCTTAGAGAAAGCCATTGGGGTAAACTTATGTTAAATGAATGTGAAAAATAGATGCCTGGTTCTGAGTGAGCATTTATAAATACAACATCAAAACCAGTGCCCTACAGGAGCATCTCTCCCAAAGAGCTCTGTCCCCCAAGCGCTGCTTCCCTGCTGGGGTAATGTCTTCCCCTGGAGCAGCCGAGCAGCTTTCCGAAGACGACGGCTCGAGCTGGGGAGCTTTAGTGTCGCCCCTGAGCACGGCTGCAGCGCTTAGCGCGCCGTGGCTGGCGCTGGGCTCATTTGCTCATTATCAGATGGCTGTTTATTAATCACAGCAGTAACAATGGGACACAGAGGCTGGAATACAGCACAGACGGTGCTTCGTTTGTTCCGATTGATTTTCCTATCACATTTTATTACTGCTATTTACTTTGTGCGCCTCAGAAAGACTGAACCGACTGTGCAGGAGGGGGCTGTGTCTGAATTTCTCTTCTTCTTTGCTTCTCTTTCTGTAGTGACAGTCAGGATGGTGGGTTCTCCCACCAACCAAGTCATGCCCTTCTCCGGTACGAAGGTTTTCTGATAATCAGACTCCACCAGTGAGTTAAGTCCTATATGGGAAGCCCTAGGGAAATGCATGAGCTTCGTGGGTGCTGAGCACTTCTGAAAATTAGTTCTCCAAGACGACGTGTTTTAAAAGCTCTCAGCACGGATCAGGAGGGTCGCTGTGGCTAAAGCAGGCAGAAGGTACAATGACAGGCATGCAGAACAGTCACACACACGCGCTTAGGCTGTTTCAGGATAAGCTCTTTTTTTCAGTAATAAAGTAATGAAGATGGCAATGATTACACTTTATTTTTTTCCTGCTTCTTCCTAATTCTTTGCTAATTGATCACTGTTTACAAGCTGGATCTTGTAGACTTCATCCAACACATCTAAAACATGAAGGGAGAGCAGATGAGTGCTGTCAGGTAGTATGCAGTGGTTTATGGAAGATGATATTTGAGTCAACAAAAAGACAAAGGGTGGCAGCTGTTGTAAGTTTACATTAATCATCTCTTTTCCATAAACAAGGCTCACTGAGAAACAAAAGCAACTTAAAAACTTTGCCTGAAAAACTGTAAAAATCTGTGATGAAACTTCCATTTTCAGTGCAGTTAGGATTTCACTCTAGAGATTTATAAGCATTTGAGCTATATTTATTCTGAAATTGCCCTATTCAATGAGTACAACAGGAAGCCCATGCTTGGCTGCAGCTGTAGGTGGAAGACACAGTTGCGTGGGGAGGTGACGAAAACATATGTGAAAATAGAACCTTTGTTTTTCTACATTAATTGTATAATTAGCCCAATTCAGGAGTGAGGAGGCAGCTAGCAGGTGGCAAGGGCATGTGTCATTAATAAAGTTCAAAACAGAAACCACAAATAGTCAGCTGAGCTGAAAGTTTCCGTGGGTCCTTGCCTGTTACTGGAAATGTGAGGGTCCCTCATGCAGGAATTTCTTTCTTATCACGTGTTGTATCTTGCTGAGGAGCTGCTTTGTACTGCGAGATGCCCGTTGGTGTCACTCATGTGCGTGTCCCGCGTGTCTGCACGAGGGCACAGAGCTGTGTGCGGCGTCACCGCTGGGGACGTGCCCTCCGCCTCGCGTGGAATGGCTTTTCCTCTGCTAGCTCAGCTAGGGCTGCTGCTCTGCTCTGCTCACAGCAGCTTTGGGGGTTCAGAGCTGAAGAGGGTGGGTTTGAGTGCCATGAGCCCTCTCCTAAGCACATACAGACAATTTTTGGTGGTTCCACATTGCATGATTAAGAACGACTCTGAACTTGCCTGGTGGATCCGTATCCTCCCGTGGCTGGTGACCTTGAGCTGTACCAAACAATTATTTTTTCACTAGGTTTTCTGAGTAGCAGTTGGAGTAATTGAATGATTGTAAAATGGGCCACTAGGCTGCTAGGGGTTAAGTGAAAACTAAACTGATGCCATCTACAGGAACATTTTTTGGTCGCACTTAAGGTCACAGTTAGATAAAGGGTTAGGAAATATCAGTCCGAGACTGTAGCACCAGAAATGGGTTTCTGCAAGCGCAGCTTGTGCGTGTCGGGAAGGGGGGAGGTAGAACAGGCAGCACATGCAGATACTGGCGGTGGATTTAACCTGGACTAGGTTCAGATCCATGACGAGATTCGGTTGATCAGAGTGGAAACATTAAGTATCTTTGTTAATCTGGTGCTGTTTGGTTCATGCTGCAGTATTATTGTCATTACAATTATGTGATTTGCTGTGTCCAGCCTGGATCACATTCAACAGCTGTATTTCTCAAGATTATTTTTCTACCCTTTCTTATTTAAATACATTGATGCCAGTAGAAGTTTTACAGCTTTTTAGAAGAATGATGTCTCCCTCCAGTGGTAAAGTGCCCGTAGTTTTGGTTTCCAAAATCCAAATAGGTGACCATGAGCACGTGAGTGTGAATGACAATGCACTTAGATGTGAAATAATTTTGTGACACATATAAGAAGAGAATGACTCTTCACTATTTGCCACTTATTTTATAGCGTTTCTTCCAGTAGTACTACCCTGTGTCTTTGACAATCCTCTTCTACACAGCAAATCTCATTTTAATACTCTTCATTTCAACTACAGTTTAATATGCACAAATAGCACTGAAGTCCCACTGAATGTGCATGCTTTACTATTTCAGGTGTTCCTACCCACTGAGTCCGGAGCTGCAGGATAAAACACTGCGTCATGTCCCGTTGCCCTGTAGCAGGAGGTAATAAAGTGCTTTAGACATTTTGTAGAAAAATCTCCTTGGATTAAGCTGGTTTCGGTTCAGAAGAGACATGCTCAAGCCCTGGTCACCTTGTAACACTTAGCCTTATGATACGTGTGCACTGGGGTGAGAAGATACTGATTTAGTTTCTGTGAAAACAAATGTAAAGTCAAAGGCTGAAGCATTTTTAGCACCTCTCCAGTACTCTGCCTGATTTGTGCGACCCTGATTTGTTGCAAGCTCCAAGTCTTCCACTATCTTCCACTATTCATGACCCATCTTTCTACTCATCCCTGCGTTAGAAAACTTGCATAGCCTGCGCTGTGAGCCACAAGTGCTCCTTTACATGCATTTTGTACTCCTCAGTGTGAGTTCTCTGTTTTTCTCTAGCTTCGCCTTTTCAAATCTGATATGAACTTCATGAACCACTTCTCTTAATGTCCCTATGTCTTAGTGTAGTCCCAGTGGAATTAGAGCAAAAAGTGGAAAAGATATTGAAATAGCAGAGTAATAACTCAAAACTTGGCAGAACATTGTTTTATGTAAACCAGTATTTAGTGCGAATTATTCTTTTCCTTTCAATAATGAATAATCACTCAGTACTGAAACTGGAAGACTTATTCAGAAAGGGTCTGCGTGATCATTCGCTTATGATATGTGAGCAATGCTTGGAGTTCCTACTCTGCTGATTTCATGCCAAAACAGCTTCAGAAGCAGCTACACAACTCTGCTCCATCAGAGAAGTTGTTTTTTTTAAAAAAATCTGGTTTCTGGCATGGGTGACATTTTAAATGTAACTTCTGTGCATGAAATTTAACTGCAGTGACTCCAAAGGCTGTATTATCACATTCTCACTACCCATAAAACTGCAGTTGCAAAAATTGCTCAAAAAGTATCATAAATGAATTAGCAAAAATAATGAAAAATGTCTTATACTTAGTATTTGTGTATTTTATTCCTGGACTCTTTCATCATGTGAACTATGACATACAATAGTTTGCTTCCATGTGTATTGCACTGTAGCCATTTGGAGATAAGAATATATTTCTGAAGACAAAATGTCAACTTGACTCTTCCTAGAGAATCCATTTTCATTCTGTTTATCTTGGGCTTCTGACTATACTTTGCCCTGTCACCCACAAATATTCACTGTATGTTTCTCTCTCCTTCTCTTCTAGCCAAGGTTATAAATTTAAATTCAATTTCATTAAAATGGTGAATAATCATTCTCTAGCTCTCATTAGTAATGATTCGGTGCAGGGGGATCCCGGCTGCTCCCACAGCTGTAATTCAGCCGGACTCACCAGCCCTTGTTCACAAATCGCTTGAGCTGCACTTTCTGCACGAATTTATGGCATCAGCACTGTCCAGAGGTTGAATTACAGCTGCAGGTTTGCTCGGGGGCTGCATCACTCTGCATCTAATCCCTGCAGCCTGACAGCGGCCGGGGGGAGCCCTCTTGTTTTACAGGAGCTGCGTGTTGTTGTTCTGCTTCTTGTCAGGGGCTGAATTGCCTTTGGAATCAGGCACCTGCCGGCACAAAGCTGCAAGCAAACAAGAAGATCAAAATGACACGGTGTGTAAATGACAGACACGGAGGCAGTTGGAAGCCAGCTGCTTTCTGCTGCACTCGCCTTGATTTTGCACCCGAATTAATATGATGGTGACTGCCCGCGGACGGTGCCCCTGCGTCCTTGGATGCTCTCTGAATATATTGCAGCCACATCTGTGAAAATGTGATCCCCAGCGTTCACCAAAAACTAAGAATGTCGATATTCACTGGTGGCGGAAAGTCACAACTATTAATGGATTACATTAATTATTTCAACCACGGTATTACTGTCCAGCTGCCTGAAACAAGGACTCTCGGGTCTCCCTTGGGAATTGAGCATCACTAGGACTCTAGAATCAACTTTCCTGATGTGTTTAACCTTAGTTTGGGAAAGCAAAATCTGGAATGTTGCCTTTGAAATTTTCCTGCTTTAGCGTATCCATACGCACATGCTCCTACAACGAGGAGAACTGGCATGTATCATTATCTACTACTCACTTAATTGAGCTTTACTGTTAAGTAATTAATGGAAATCATTTAATGCCACAATATGGTAGCATCACCATCGTTCTGCTTCTTGTGCTTTCCACTAATTTTCTTGTGTAGTTTTCTATGTTTTAATAGCTAAGCCTGCCACATTGCAGATTTGCAAGAACCCTGGGAGGCAAATCCTATGGGGTGTGGAAAAACGCCCATGGATTTTAATGATGGTTGTGTTCACTAAAATAAGAATTTAACTTACCCCACATTTTATTTGCAGTTTAAACTCTAATTTCATCTGCAGGGTTTTATTTTTAAAAAATAGTTTTAGAGGAAACTGAATGTTATTTTGCTTCTCTACACAACCTTGCTGGGTTTTTTATATGCTTTGTTGTCAGAATCTGACATGAGACGGGCTATGGGAAATGTCTGCTGCATATGACAAGCTGGGGCACTAGCACTTGGCTGCGACGCCGAGGTTTTTAATGCTGCCTTCTCCCCTGCTGGGCACAGTCCCCTTGCTGGGCTCCCAGGCACCATTTCCCAGGTGTGTTCCAGTGGGTTTTCAATGTATTTTACTCCCTTCATTTCCTCATTTTTTATTCCTTTGCAAACTGAAATATATTTTTCCACTCCTAATTAACTCCCTGCCACCCTGCTTGTGGTAAAGCCTGATTTATTTCCCCTTCTCTGCTTTGAGAGGACAGGATGCTTAATCTCCTCTGGGTGGACGCTGAAACACCATCTGAATAAAATGCTGATCACTCATCTGGGTAGCAACTGCCAGCTCTTTTCTGCATTCCTGCTGCCCAGGTTTTGCATCATTTGCAATCGTTTCGTTAAATGACACAATCTTTTTCCTTCTCCGCTGTTGGAGACTAATAATTCCCAAATTAGCTAGCAGTCACATCTGGGTGTGCCTGTGTTTGTCTCTCCTTCTAAATTATCTGTGACACTGTGAATGTTCACAGGCCAACAAAGACTGTTTAGATAAATACTTTGCAAGGGTATTAAGCCTATGGATACAATTTATTGTGTTTGTTGTTCTTTGTTTTAGAGCTTTTTTTTCTGTTGACAGGGACCCGATTTTCAAGTTAATCTCCACTCAGTAGATGCAGAGCAATAAGGAAAGGTTGGGATCCCCCCATCCAGGGAGCAATGAATAAACATGTAGGAACAAACAAGTATTACAGCCCAGTGAATTAGCATTTTGAAAGGCTCTGTGTTTGAAACCCATCTGCAAAGTGAAAGCTGGATATCAGATACATGTGGATGCTCTCATACATGTTTGCAGTGGCAATCTCCTTCAGATAGCAAAACCTCACTGTAAGTGCCAATGTTTTTCACATCTTGAAAATATTTGTATAAAAATGGAAGGAGAAAACATTGCCCATCTGCAATGTGCAGTGAAAAATTAGGTGGGCAGAACGCACAGCATGTGCTATGTGAAGGGATGCAGGTGAATGAGGTAAAGAAGCAAGATTTTTCTTCTTCATATGGAAGCCTCGAGAGACCTGTTTAGTGACATCTCTAATGTCACCCTTCTCGGATAGGCATCTGCTCTGCTGTTCCTTTGAAATAACCTGCACTGAGAAATATGATAGCAAATTCAGCAAGTGGACTTGGAAGTGTGGCCTTCCAGACCGTTAATGGTCTCAGGCAAATACTGTGGACCCTGTTCTATTTATTCATCCCAAAGTGTAGCTGTTAAGAAATATGAGGCTGGCGAGCGGGTGACAAGCATGTGCAAGCATCACCTGGGCAATTCAGGTCAGCCTTGGAGCAGGATTGTAAAAAATTGCATCATTTGTAACCTTTTCAGCACCAGCCTTTTAAAAACAACAGTAAGCAGCAGCTTTCCTGTGCACCTGAAGAGAATAACTAAAGGGAACATCTGTTTTCTCTTCACATGTGGAACTGCTCTAGGAAGTCATGCAAGGGTTTTTATTAAGGCTCGCTAATTCCCTGCTTCTTTAGGGAGCTACCTGTTACCCATAGAGATATTTGGCTCTGTATCACCAGGTGAAAACTCATTTTAAAAACAATGCAGAAAAAATGAGCATAGTTTGGCAACAATCACAATAGGTTCAGCCCTTGGGCAGCTCCTTTTTTGGGGCTTGTTTTGGTACTTTTTGAGATTTTTCCCTCTTTTTTTTTTTTTTTTTTCTCTCTTAAGAACTTTTTATAGTGTAGAACTCTAAACCAAACTTGAGCCTGACCTGACAATACTGCTTCAGTCTTTTGTACTCTGAAACAGAGGACTAAGCACTTTTAGGACTTTTATCTGGTTTTGCATTGTCTTGATGGTTTTGTTTTGTTTTGTTTTGTTTTGATATTCCTAAGGCAAGTTTCCCTAGCCAGCATGTAACTGTTATGTCGAAGAGTTTGTCCGCAGATTCAGAACTCCAGACCAAGGGCTGCTGAGACATAACCCTCACTCAGATCCTTTGGGCCCAGTTTCTGTGTCCTCTCACTTTCTGTTCTTTCTGTCCTCTCAGGACCAAGACTCTCCATCCCTGGAATAACCCAAATATGCTAAGAAATTACAGCCTGCGGGACCCTTAGCAGCATAGGCCTTACTTCATGAAATCAGTGGCAAACTCACAGGTTGGGTTAAAACTATGCTTGTCTTCTCCCAGTAATTAATTGTTTGGGGATTAGCATGAGGTTTTGTGTTTTGAAAGTAAACTAACCCACTGGTGTGAAATGAAGGAGAACAGGCTACTGTCAAGCAGTCTGAAAACAGTGAAAATTAACTGAGGTGCCACAAGTCACATACTTTTATGCATATGAATAATGTATCCTCTGTGGGACAGAAGATGAAAATATCACATACAAGAGAAAAAAATGTGACCACAGATTTAATGAAAGGAGCGCACTTTGCCTCACAGCATCTTCAGCAATTTTATTGCTTGGTAGTGGCTGGGCTGTTACAAGAAAACCCATGTTCGAGAACTCATGTGAGGCATGGACCAGGGGTTCTGCAGCTTCTGTACTCACAGGGCTAACAGTGCAGAAATATAATTAAAAATCAGAATATGTTGAAATTAAAAAATCGGGATTGGGATCTCATAGAATGAACAAATTACAGCTGGGATCATAAAGACTTGGCAGAAAACATCCAGCCAAGGTCTGAGTACCTCTAGCAAAAAAAATAGTATATTAGTACTGGAAGGAACCCATAACTTAATGAGGTTACTAGAAATACTAGATCTATTTGAACTCTTTTCATTTCATCCCTGCCCTGCAAGACCTGGTTCAGCTTGTCCCTCTATTTTTTCAGTTTGCTATGGAGAATATGCAGAGGTGGCCACTGAAAAATTTACCTGAAACTTCTGATAATTCAATAAGCAGAATGTGGTTCTTTTGACACTACAAATCTGCCAGCTTAGGTAAGGGCTTGAAGTGCAGTTATACTGCATCACCTGCTCAGATAAGCAACAAGTGTCATAGTCTCAGCAACAGAGAAAGAGCAAAAGGAGCTTAGATGATAAATCCTGAAATCTAGAAGCTTTGCTCTCTAAATGCACAACAAGCAATTCAAGGGCACCCAGCTCTCCACATAAGTCACGCTAAGCCAGGAGGACATCTGCCCTATGGCAACTATCAACAGTTCAATATTTTGACTCTGTTTGATCATCCAGCACAGTGGTCTGAAAGGACAAGGTGGGTGATCTGTCAGGTGATTCCATCTGTGCATAGTTTATCTTTCTGTTGTCTTAAGGTTGCAGGTAATTGCCAAAATTTTGAAGTTTAACTCATGTTAGAGCTAGAGATAGCATTGTTGCAGGGTGCTGTACCACAGTGTGTAAGTATATCCTCACTGCTGTTTTATTTGCTTCCCATTTTCACAAAGCGAAACATTTTTCCTGGCAGTGACAGAGTTGGGCAGTGCTTAGGAAAATGACATCAGTATCCCAGGAAGAGGCAAACACTCAGTTTGCACAGCACTTCCAGGGGCTGTCGGCTGCATTCTCAGCTGATAGCACCTCCTCCACACTGTGCCTCCTCCTCTGTTGATGATAATGAGTTTTTTGGAGGACAGAGGGTAGTTTTTAAGCTATCAGGTCACATAAGCTGTACAACTGCATAAGAATCCAGATCATCCAGATGGAGCCTCAGGAAAAAAATAGAATTTAGTCAACTACAAGCTTCAGGATGCTGAAATGGTATTGCTGAAACTCTGCAATAGCAAACAATATTGTTTTCTGTCCTGTTTTTAGAATGGTTTCTTTATGATTAGACAAGCAATAATGGTGCTGTGGGAGAATGAGGGAGGGATGGACCTTCCTGACAGTTAGATGGGAGCTACTGAAAGCTGTTTTCATGGATGAATGCGTAAAGAACCAAGGATGTCTGGCAAATGATTTGTCTGCTGAGTTTATTGTATACTATAATTTCACTCTTACTTATGGATGAAGCAGGCCTGTCATGGGAGCTGGTTTACATAGATGTTGGAACTCTTTGCCAGAAACCCTTAGAACCCCAGAAGCCTGGAGAGATTCCCAAATGGATGCCAGACAAACTAGCGAAGCAGGAGTAACTGAGCTAATCAGAAAATGCCAGTCTGAGCACTTCGCAGTTATACAAGGCCTGATTAGCAGCTGAGGATTCCAGCAGGAGTCCTGAGCCCTCAGTTGCTCTGAAAATCAGGCCTATGGAGTATGGGAGGGGAGTGACTGGTTCATCTCCATTGTTCTCGTCCGAGTGCCTTCTTGTGGGACAATGAGGACATCCAGTGGGTTAACTTGTGAATTACAGCAGTATCTCATAAGTGGAATGAGCTGTTGCGGAGTCTCAAAAATGTGACCAAAGAGAAAGATCAGGGGAGGGGAAAAAAGCTTTCTCATAAAAAGACTCTGTCCTATAGAGCGCAGCCTGCTTTCTGCTGCAGCATCTTGCACTCTTCTCCTCCTGCAATACCCAAAGGTGTTTTCAAGTCACTCCCCTTACTAAGGAGAAAAAAAAATTGGTTTGGAAGGAGAGTGTTACAGCAATATCTGCATTTGATTAACAGTCACATTGCGTGCTTACTTCCCAGAAGGGTTTTATTTATTTACTTATTTGCTAAAATAAGTGAACTCCATCTTCTTTTGCAACAGCTCAAGGCCCCAACAGCCCTAACTGTGTATGAATTCCTGGTCCTGCTGCTGATTTTCCTCAGCATGATGTGCGTTTGCATCCCTTTGCCCAGTATACACTCGCACACATCGCCCCAATATCTGGGGGTGAGTACAGGGCCGGGGCAGAATTAGCTAACTGAAGCTTAAACTTGATTAGATGGCTCTGACATAAGTTACTGGAAGCAGAAGCAAAAGGAGTTGTACAGACAGGATCATATCATGCTGTTGGAGTAAGGACTTGTCTCTGTGATTTAAGATTTCATTTCGTAGACAGGTTTGGGATCCCAGCTGCTGCTAGGTGATCACAAACCAGCTGCTCTCAAAAATGTTTTTTTCCTCCCATACCTTATCAGGAGACTAGGGGGATTTTCTTTCAGATGTGTGCTTTGATACTTTAATCCCCACCTCATCATCGGCCCTGCACTAGATTGCTTCAATATGCTTTGCATGGAACTACACCTGCCACCAATCAAGGAACTAAAACTTCAAGCAGAAAACAGCCACGTGTAGTAGTGTTAGTAGAGCACACAGATCCATCCCTCTGTTGGCAGTGGCTATAGCTGGTCTCCCTGACCTTTAAAATATTGTCTGTAACCTATATGTGTATATGTATACAAGTTGTTATCATGTGTTCCCTTCCCTTCCTATTAACATGATTTGCTTTGATCTGTGAGGTAAAAACGCCCGTTCCAGGCTCGCAGGGCCGCCCCGCGCGCCCTGTCAGGGGGTGGTCGCCTCCGCCGGTCCCAACGCGGCGCGGGCACCGCCCAACGGCCGCCAACGGTCCCGCACGCGGCGTGACGTCACGCCCCGCCCCGAGCTCGCCTCCTCCCACAGTGATATTCAGGCCACGCCTCCTGCGCGATCGCCCCGCCCACGACACGGTCTCCTCTCCTCTGATTGGCTCTCCCGCGACTTGCCCGGCCTTCCCCGAGAAGCTCCTCCCCCTTTCCCCGCCTGCACGCCGTCGCTGCAGGCCTTGAGCCCCGTCTCCTGCTTGTCCCCGCCCCCCTACTGCGGCTACTCCAATCGGAAGCGACATCTGTTGACCGGCATCGCCGCCACCCAATGCGCCGCGGACCCCGCGCACGGCGGGGCGGGGGCCGGGGGTCCCTCCCTGAGCGGCGGGCGGCGGCGCGCCCTGACGGAGGGCCTGGGGGCTGCCCGGTGCCCCCGGCACAGTCCGGT
>VZSV01000059.1:2541370-2555575 GCA_013398735.1 Nothocercus julius | reverse complement strand
CGGCGAGAGCGGCAAGTCCACCTTCCTCAAGCAGATGCGCATCATCCACGGCCGCGAGTTCGACCAGAAGGCGCTGCTCGAGTTCCGCGCCACCATCTACGAGAACATCCTCAAGGTGAGGGCCCCGCCGCCGCCCCGGCCCCGGGCGGCCGCTCGCGGGGTCGCTCGGCCGCGCCCTCGAGTCGCGGAGGCAGCGCAGGTGTCGCGGGGGGGCGGGCGGATTCACCCCCCCGCCTCCCGCCCCCCGTAGGTTTTGGGGCGGGGGTGAAGGGGCTGCCGAGCCCCCCTAGTGTCTCTGCGTTGCCCCCGAGGGCGGCTCGGGGGAGCTTCGAAGGCAGCTGCCTGCGAGGGGGCTTGGGGAAAAGCTGGGTGAAGGCCGGAGGAAGGAGGATATAGGTGTGGCCTGCGTGCTCGTAGGGAAAAAAGGCATTGTGAGCATCCTCCAAGGCCGGCCTGGAGGAACGGCAGCATTGGACGGAGTTTCTGTGGTTCTGCAAAGCACCCTGAGCCCATGGACTTCCAGAAAGGGTGAGAAACACATTCTCCATATGTGTCTTTTATGCTAGCAAATAGCTGTTGCTTGGTCAATATCCACAATCCATTAGGATGGCTCACGCAGGATGCTGTCAAGAGTAGCTTTGCGGTGCAAAGAACTTTGGTATCTTGGCAGGAAAGTTTTGCTCATGCATGCGCTGCAGCGCTGGCCCTGTTGTGTTTCTGTGGTGACTGGAGGACATAAAAGCTGCTGGTAGACTCTTCAGGTAGAGCCTCCGGCTTCAGGCAGCCAAGCAGAATCAGCCGTGACAAATATATTTTGCTGTGGGGAAACAAGTTTGGATGCCCGGTGCAGTTAGAAGTGTTTGTACCTGAAAAAATCTATGAGGATGCATAAAAAGCCAACTTAAAAATGCATCTTTTCAGATTCATAATATCTCTCTGAAAGAGCTTCTGCAGACAGTTGGTATTTGGGTTTTTTGTGTGTTTTTTTTGTTGTTGTTTTTGTTTTTGTTTTTCTGCTTGTATCATTCAGTAGGACCTTTTATATGACGATTATATGGACATGGATTTGTGAGCCAATGGGAGATTTCATAGAAAACTGAAGGAGAGTGTGCAGGTCAAGGGTAGTGAGAGTTACTTATGACTTTTCAGATTTGTTCTGAATAGAAGCTTTATATGTGTTTAATAAGTGCACATACACAAAAAGATGGTCCGTGTTTTTAAGAATTCCATTATTCTGCCAAAAGTTTTTGCTCCTCTTAGAACAGGAATATTGTTGCTTAGTTTGCCCTCCTGTTCTTAGTCTGTTTTCAGGAGAACTGCAAAAGATGAAATAATGCTACTAAAAAGAGTGAAAAGAAAGGGCAGAAAAACTCTGTGGCTGCAGGTTTCTTAAGGGATGGACCTGAAGGAGGAAAAAACAAAATCTAGTGTATTAGAAGCCATTAGCTGCAAGAATGTTGAAACTTGAAAGCTGCTCTTTCAGGAAAGCAGCTATCTTCATCTTGTAGCAGGGGAGACAGAGGTATGCACTGGTCTGCTGGCTGACTTTGGGCAAACTTGCAGAACTTTAGACTAAAAAACAGGTCTTCAAGACAGCAGCCTGGAGTTCTGGTTTCAAGACCAGTACTTAACAATGTTGTTTTTGGCTGTGGTCAGCTGAGAATGTTTTCAAGCATCATAGTCATCAAACTTGAATAAGCATTAAACAGCAAACATTAAATTTGATAGGCCATAACTCTCTTTAAAATAGCCACACAGAACAATGTTTGGGAGCTGTTATGTCAGGTTCTCTTTCTAGGTATGTGAGTAGCACCTGTCAGGCTTTTCTTTTTGCTGTTGATCTTGGATGGAGGAGGTTCTGCCCATAAGCACCCAATTTATCCTTCATCTGAAGGATTTGGGGAGTGGCTTGGGGAATGGTCACTGTGGAAGGAGTATGCAGAAATGGGAGACCAAACAAAGGAAACAGAGTTTTCTGTTGGGAAGGACGTCCAAGGCTCGAGTGCAGGGTGAAGGCAGGATATGTTCTATTTGTCTTTTGTCCATCTGAAAGGAATATGGTAACACCTCAGAATTCATCAGAGAGAAATCAAGTAAGATGGATTTTGAAAAACTATGATGTTGCTAGTGCATGTAGTTTAGGTAGTTGTATGACATAAGATTTGCCTTGTGTTAAAAATTTTTATGTAGGAAAACTCTTTTTTTTTTTTGCTTTGACAACATAATTGCTGATTGATCTTGATGGCTGCTCTTTCTATAATAAGGTACTTAGAATATGGACTGGTTTTGGTTTATCAGAAAGTTCATGCTGAAATGACCATGCATTAACACTAAATGGAACAGAGATCACTTAAACGTTGTATGTGTTATGTCTTAATCAGATATATAACTTGCAAGAAATGTTGAAAGATGAGTTTTTATAATCCAGTATATGACTAGCATCAAATAAAAATGATCGTATACAGTACGTATAAATAAATGTGACCTCGTGAAGTACAGCTGCCATCACTCTGAGCCCCTTTTGCCATATAGTTCTCAGCACTGTCAGTTAATTCTTCTGTTAAGTCTCTCCAACACTGAGATCTGGGCTAGAAATGCAGTGTAAATCTCTGGGATTAAATGGTCAATTTTCATTTTTCCACCATGACTAAACTGCTATCTGAATGAGAGATGGTTGCTATTCTGTCAGTAGTACTTGGTATTTCTAAAGTGCTATTGCAATAGTACTTGGACAGGCTGTATAAGAAACCAAGTGAACTGCTTCAGAGAAGACAACTTAAAGCCTTTTTGGAAATATGTATGAATTATCTTAGTGTCAGCTTCTCCTTTCTTTTGTATTTGCAGCTTCATATGTTTCTAGTATCTTGTTAATGTTGAGTTCTCTCCTTGCCCTCTTTTTCCTCCATTTCTCACCCTCTGCTTTGGGAAACCTTAGTGAGAAAAAACAAAATGCTAGAACTAAGTAAATCTGTGATCCAGAATTTACTTTTCCATTTAGTACAGGTGATGGTTCAGGGCCTTGCTAGCTTTTTCTGGCATTTGCGGGGCAGTCTTCAAATACATTAGTTTTCCTTTGGTTTAAGGTAAATAGTCATCGGTTAACTAGGGTTTTGCTTGTTAATCGGAGCTAAGTTTCAAAGTAACTCCTTAGAACTTTTGGATGGTTGAAGTGAAAAGCAGTAGTGTTAATGTCCTGGTATGAGCACACAGCCCATGACTTTAGCACACCCACCTGGAAACGGAAAGTGGACAGGACAGGGCTCATTGCTGCAGCATGGACTGATGATGGCTCTTGGTTATACAGAGAACTGGGAGAACCTCTACCTTCCTTAAAGTTTCAATTTTAAGAAATGGTTAATGTTATTACTGCTAGGAGGTACCAAAATGCTCATGTAGTTCTCAGGAGTAGTTCTCATCCCATCCAAATCGGATGGGGAGGGACTGCTACTGTACTTGCTGCCTTTGATAACTGTTGAAGAGCTCAGGGACTTAATGAATCACAGCCCTGATTCCTTTTCTAAGTTGTTTTGGTTGTTTTAAGTATGAGAATGTCATGCTGCTTGGAAAGAAGACCTAGATTAGCTGCATAAGAAAACAAAGTAGTCGGCAACCACCGGGGTGGTACCTGCACCAGCATGTTTAGGAGATTTCAATCTGAAGAGAGGAGAAAAATAGGCTCTCAAAAGCCTAGAGAGTAATGTGAAATGTTGAAGTTAATAAGTCCAGCTCAAGGTCTGAGTACAGCTGTGAGTGTTTCCTTGCTATCTGTGGCCTGAATCCTGGTGAGTGATGGCAGCCTGGAATTACAGAGGAAAGCACTGTGCAGGAAATGCGCTGTATTTTACAGCTGCATTTACAGGATGGCTGATGCCTTTAGTGTGAGTAGCAGTAAAGCCTGGCAAAATGACTAGCCTGTGCCAAAGTCCTTTTTAAGAAGAACTTTTGGACTTTTGCAGTCAATATGAAACCTGAATTGCTGTAGTTTCAGTGCTGCTGATAATCTGTATACCTTGAGTGTGTTGAGTAAACACATTACATTTGTTCCCACTGACTGTAGCATAGACGTATCTTGCAGAATTGGAGAGGGGGGAAGAAAAAGAAAGCTCATTTTCAACCTGTGGGCTTCAATCTGGAGAACAGACAAACCCAGTGGTTGAAAAAGACCATCAGTGCGCTGGATTGTGTGCTGCGCTGAAGTGACCACATTGCTTAGGCAATTCTTTATAATGCAAACACATGTCTTCTAATAGCTTAAAATGTGTGTGGGGAAATATGTCTTTCCATTATGTGAATTCTAGCTACTGTTTAAATTGACTTGGCTCTGCATTTCCTTGAGTTTGCATACAGATGAATTCAGTAACCCATTAGGAGCTGATAATAATGACAGTCAATCTGTTGCTACAGCGCTGGAATATAGCTTTGCTTAAGTACTTTGTCGCAGGACGATATCACTCTCTTCCACTTAGACAGCTCCCTTTAAAAGGAAAGACAAGGAACTGCAGCTAATTAGGAGCTTTTTTTTTCCGCATTAAATTAAATGTTTAAGTACAAAGGCTTCTTATGAGAACTAGTATTTAAATCTGCCTATCTTCACTCTGTGCTTTTTTGTAAGTATGAAGACTATTGTTCACAAAATGATTTTAAAAAACAAAACAAAAATAAAGCTTTTTGAGTCTTGTTGGTCTTTATATTCCAGCTTCGTGTAACTGATGAAATTTAATAATTCCTTTTTGATGTGTTTTGTTTGTCTTAAATTTAAATTCTGTTAACTTTGTGAATCCCTTCACATTAGGGTGTATCTTGATTGGGCCAGAAGAACGGTCTGTCTTCGTGGTGGACAGTAGACGAATAGTGGTCAATAGGGATAAATTCTTCTTTTTTTTTTTTTTTTTTCCTCTCTCTTCCAAAATAGAGCTTACAGTGTGCTTGTGATGTAGTCACTAGTCTTGCAGAACATGAGTTAGTCCCTGGAGACTGCAGACAGACTTTGATGTTTTCCAGACAAAACTTTAGTCACTTGCGTGACTAAATTTGGGAGGTTGCTGTATATTCAATTGGTTGAATATACATATATATTTTTATAATTAACTTGGAAGCGGTATTGGCAGGGAAATTTTCTAATTGTGTGTCTAGAAATGCTTACAAGAAAACTCTAGAGCAAAGGCGAACTAACGCATTTTAACAAGATCAGTGTAAGTTAGAAAAAGACAGGAAGCAACAGGAAGGAAGAGTATGCTGTGGAGTTTCCAAATGAGTTTCCTTCATGCACTTTTTTTATTACTTATTTTTCTTTTTCTTCATCTTGAGCATGAAGAACTGTTCTTCCCCTGGTCTTGCCCTAGACCTGGAGCCCCCTCCATTCTGTGGCAATGTAAAATGTTTTCCAAGCTCGTCTGCCTGGTCCAGGGGCAGTCTGCTGGGAGGATGATACAGTGTTGTTTTCAAAACCTGATGAATAGGTGGGATAAACAGATCTCAGCATTGCTGAAAGCACAAAATAATTATGATCTAGACATCAGCATTATAATTCCAAGAAATGAAAAACCTGCTAATGTAATTCTGAAGTTGTTCACTTGGGACTTTTTAAGGACAGCACCAGGCATCTCCTGTGGGTTTGGTTGTCTCCCTGTTTTGTGCCCTGCTGCAAGTAAAGCTTGCAGTGAGATTATTTTTCTTCTGCTGCATTTATTGTCATCTTGCACGATTTAGTCAATGGCAAGGACTCTATTCAGAATTCCCAGACAAGCAGACATCTCTGCTGTTACCAAGTCAGAGATTCAGTGGCTAAAACAAATGTTTCTTAAAGTTTGTGCTCCTGTGTGGACTAAGTAAATGATACTTTGCCTTTGTTTGCATTTTTATTTTGTATTTGGGCTGGAAGGAAAGTCATCTTTGCCATTTACCTTGCTCTAACCTAGGTGGTATTGCAGTATGTGAAAGGTGAAAATATATGCACAACTGTTGAACCTTTTTCTTGGCCAACTGGTGTTGATCACCCTTGCCCTTGTGACTGTCTCACCTTACAGTGAACCAAAATAGGTGGTGGAAACTGTTTTTTACTTAAGTGTCTAGGTTTTTGGTGGCAGTTTGTTGACTGGATTGACTCACGGGCTTGGAGACATGGCAAAGCTATCCCACAGGAGAGGCTGAACCCAGGAAAGATGCTTCTTTTGGTGGTACTTAGCTATTAGACTGACTGAGACCTCATCCTTAATGGCATAGTGTTCTTTGCTGCTATGAGATTATAACATTTGAGGGAGGTGGATCAAAATAAAGACATTCCAAATGATCACCCAGGGTTCCAGGTGGAACTTGAAAAGAGGCATGCTACCTTATTTACAAATACCAATAACTTTATACAGCTTTTTTTTTTTTTTTTTTATAGAATGTTAAGAGACCTATTCTAAAAATACACATAGGTTACATTTTATCATGTTTATTTGCCAGGAAGCCTTGCTGCTGAAGGGGCTAGTCCCATCCATCTATGGCTGTGAGATTCTCCTTCCCCTCTTGTATTGGCACTGGGGATCTTGGAGTTGTCAGAGTTTATTTTGGTGCAGAGAGACTTGCCAGTCTAGTTGAAACTCTGTGTTCACACAGCTGCCTACCTGAATCCTGTCCTACTGCACAAAACATGTGTTAGAAATGTCTCACCAAGGAGGGAGCACCCTTGATCTGTGTTGGTCTGTGAATTACGATCTCCCAAACTTTGCAGGTTTCTTGTCAACAAAGTTAAGGAATGACGCACAGTAGGAGATGCATTTAAATTTTCCTGTTGACTGCAGTGTTAGTGTTGGTTTACAGCCACAGGAAATGACAGTACTGCCTATTAGTTCTGATTTGGAGCCCCCTGATCCAGTACTAAGTACTGGGGTGGCTATTTGTTCTCAGCACTTTCTCTTATAATACTGGCATACCTAGGTGATAGGGATGCTGGACAGCTAGGGCTTTGGTGTGGGGTTGAACAAGGTGTTGAATGGTAAGACAAACCACTTCTCATATAGTATCTTCTCTTGTCTCTGATTGCATGCAAGATAGTTTTTCCTTAGAATGATTTTGAAAAGGTTAAATGTAGGAGACTGTTCGACTTGATGAAAGTAGTTCTGCAAGTTATCCCTCAACTTCACTAGAATAATCAGAACTCTTACCAATTTATGAGCTTGTGCCCCCCAAACTTACTGTTTCTGTTGTCGGTTTGCTGCTTGGCTGTGATTATTCTCTTTGAGTTTGTCCATCTGGCAAATGACACATGATTTTAAGAATTATCTTTAGGATAACAAAACCTTCAACTACCGGAGTATGTGAATGATATCAAGTATGAATGCTCTGTTTTGTGTAATAGTAACTACTGGTGTAAGATTTTCCTGTCAATAAACTGTTTTTAAAATACTGTAGTCAAACAGATCTTTTCATGAGTCCGCGCTCATCACTGGCTTTAAGTGAAATTAGCTGATGGGCACCTTTCTAATAGCTCACAAGAGCTTTGTTGAAATAAAGATATTTAAAGGGAGTTATCATTAACACCAACATTATTACTAAAATATGCAAAACTAGCTTGACTTTTTCCTAAAGCTAGAACATTCTCAAAAGCAGAGGGGAGAAAATATATTTTAATGGGTCCTAGAAATAAAAATTTGTGTGCTTGCCCATAAGAGCTTCATCCAGCTAATGAGTACCAAGTACACTGCTCAGTATGCAGCAACTGTGCTGTGTCAGGCCAGGGATCCCATGTTTTTTCTCCAACATAGGGAAGGAGTAGAACAGACCCATGTGATACTTTCTGCCAGTTATTGGGAGCCTTTGATTTTTTGGAAACTTCTTTAGCCAGAGGTTATATCTGGAATGTGATTTATGACTTCTTGGACCTTTCTTCCATGAATTTGTTGTGAATGTTTTTTGAGTCTGATTATATTTTTGCCTGACATTGTGTGTAAATGAGTGTTTCTCGCTGTGGACTGTGTAGGGAAGAAAACTTTTAAACAGTCTGCTACGTAACTGGTTTTACTAATACCTGTGTAGCAAGAGGAAAAATGAATACTTTTTTACTTTTTTCTATCCAGCTACTTTATGTAGTTTTTAATTTCTGTGCATCTCTGATAAATTGCTGCTCATTTATCTTTTTCCAGTGAGTCTCTCTTTGTCTATTGTTGCTCTATTTAATGCCTGCTTGTTTAGAACGTACTTCATTAGTTGAATCATGTGTGTCACCCTGTTACTCCTTTTCTAGTTGTACTCTATCTTCATTTAGGTTATTTACATGCCCAGGATTTATATGGTGACATGAGTATGTTAAAATTTACTAGGAAAAGAACAGAGAACATGCTGTTTTCCCCTCCAGCTGATGCTCATCTTCCAGTAGGCCTCTCTCTTGCCATTTTCTAGTACTTGGCACCACCATTATCTATAAAGCTTAAGTCTTTTCACCTGTGCTTATTCTGTATATTACTCTGGCTGCAGCAGGAAGCCCATAGATCAGCTGAACTGAACGAAAGTTATTTCTTGTCCAAATTTTTTCTACATTTTTTCACCCATGTTCCATGTGTTCAGTGTTCTGAGCGAAAAAGTGAATCAGTAATTTCTTTAGTAGAAAATCAGGAGGGGAGAGGAAAAAAAAAAAAAAAAAAGGCTTAATAGTGTTGGTTATATTCGCTGTGGAGCGAGCCCTAATGAAAGTGGTCCAGGGTTACCCTTCTTGGGAGAATGTGAGAGGGAGGGTGGCCTGTCCAGTAGGGCTTGCTTTTTTTGTTATATATGTTTGAGATGTCGGAGTCTAATTTTATTATTAAATATATTAAGCTATCTTATTTATTCTACAACAAATGGAGATTCTGGGAATTTTAACTGAATTTAATCTTGTAAATGCAGACTTCTAGACATCAACAACCCATCCAAACTTCTAAGCAGTTTTGCGTAAGGAGAAAATAACCGTCTGTCTGTGTCCCATGATGGTCCTTAATTTTCACTCTCTAAATCCCTTAACTACTTATGTCCCCCTAAAAGGATGTCATCTGCTAAGCCCTTAGAGCAAACCCATGACAGCAGAGATGGTTATTGGTGGCCATGGACTTTTGGGGCGGGGGACAGGAAGAAGGGTGTGTGTTAGTGTTAATAAACTTAATCTTCCTGGGATGCTAGGCTGTAATAAATTCTGTGCATTTGATGAGTCTTATTTTTAGACTTTAGGTCAGTTGATTCATTGTATTTTTGGGTTCTTCAGAGGGAATGCCAAGAAGGATTCTTAAAAGCTTGAACCTTTTGCTTCAGAAAACCATGGCTTTTAGTTAAACCTCACATTTCCCTGCTCTGTGCTAAAGCCTTTCAACAGTGAGAATAAAGAGGTTGAGCACCTCAGCTACTGTCTTTATTTTTGATGCTAATTGAAGCTGTGACTTGCTTCAATTCTGAAAGTATTGGGAAGCAGTAAAACGCAAGTAGAATGTGTCCGTACCCCGCATTTCAGATTATAATCTTGACTCTTTCTGTTCGTGAACGTTATCTCTACTTCCCTACAGACTCGCTTCACATTTATAGGGTATTCAAGGAAAATGATCCTTGGGGTATGTGGACATGCTGAATTTTACATCCAGTTTAAAAATACTAGTGTCTGTGTTTGGTGACCTTGCAAGATGCAAAATAACAAATTTTTCCATTTGTTTCCTATGGGAGAAATCTGGAAAGTATTTTGAATGTGCTTCCAGAAAAGGAGCTCCTGGCAGCTTGTACTGCCCATTAATTCCTGTTTGAAATGGAGTAAGAATTATTAAATTCTCGTCCTGGCAGCCAAAAAGCAACGTTAACAGTAACCCTGAAGTGAGAGAGTGGTGACATCGCACCTAAATTCTGTGATTTCTATTTAGTTTTATCCTTCTGACATCTGCTTGTGGCATTTATTTATCCATCTTTCAAAGTTGGTCTCTTCTACATATTCGGATTGTGAGGGGTGTTTTTGGCCTTGGACACTACTAACTCATTTCCTATTTTTGAGACTCATTCAGTGTTTAATGGCAACTGTTTCTTTCTCTGAAGCAGTCCAGAAAAAGATGCTGATGCTTGCGTGCTCCCTGTGGGGAATTTTACAGCAGTTACTGAATTTTCATAGGGTACGAGCTTAGTTTCCTCTCTCACTTGAGGAAGATTCAAACCTGCATTTCCAAGGAGCTTTAGCCGGTAGATATGTGACTATTCTGGGACTGGAGTTGTTGCTATGCCCTTATTGAAATCCTGTTCTGTGGTTTTCCCCAAGGAGATGGTGAAACTTGCCTTAACAACAGTCTCGAGAGATCCTGAATATCCCCAGTGGAAGCAGTAAAAAGCAGAGCAATAGTACAGAGGAAGCAAAGAGCTGGAGGTCCGAGAAGCGATTTATCTTAATGGGAATTATGTGATGTTGACATCATTCATTTGAGAAGCTCTTAAGGGAGTGCAGTGGCATCAAGATGGGGAAGAACTAAATCAGCTGCTGAGCTTCAAGGCAAAAAAGCAAGAGGTTAAATGGGGGGAGATGCTGGAGAGAGGGAGACAGCAACCGTAGAGCTGGAGCGAAGCAGGTGAGAGGTCGGAGCTGGCGTGTGTGGGCTGGAGTGGCTAGTCCAGGGAGCGCTTCGTTTAGCCCTTTCTTTTAGTAATGCTGCTTCTCACCAGTGAGAAGCAGCCTCGCCGTTTGTGGATCCAGTAATAGCAGTGTTCCTTCCCTCTCTGTTACTGCAGTGTTTTGGAAAAATTGGATGTTTAAGTTCCCTGAAGGGTGGGGGGGGTGATGCTGACTTTGAATTCCACTCATAGAAGTAAAGTCAGGAGATGCAGTGCAGACATCTGCAGTTCAGAAGGACAACCTTGCAAGTTACTTTGTTCCTCAGGTTTATATTTGCTGACACCATTCAAGTAAAGATGATCTACTGACCCCTGATAAAGGGCTGGAGTCTGTACTGGGGCATGAGGGGGGCTTCTGCTTCTCTTCTACTGGCAAATACTCCATTTCAGTCTTTTTATGATTTCATGGAACTATAGTCTACCCACTGTTTTAGAAATTAAGTAATAATCATTGGCAAATCCAAAATATTCACACTTTGGGAGAGCTGCACTTCAGGATCACGCTCACAATTTTGATGGCTTAAGATACACCCCCAAAATTAGTCCTGTCTTCTGCAGGTTCAGATGAATGGCCGTGGAAAAGAACTTCAATTCTTTTTTTTTGTTGTTTTTTTTTGTTTTCACAAACTGTTCAACTGAAATATCAACAAATGAGAAAAGCAGCCTAATGTAGCCTGCAGATTTTACTTGTGAATTAGGTGGTGCTTGACAGCACCACCTAACAACTTACTAAGCTGCTAACAGATGTATCCATTAAGATGGTGCTTGCTGCTGAGGAATAACCATTTCCTATCCAAGACTTACTAAGCACAGGAGGTAACCATTTAGCTGAAGACACTTCAACAGAAAAGACTTACCTAGAGCAACTCTTCGACCCTGAAAACTTGAATAGCTTTGTTTTCATAAACTGGTTTATGGAGTCCAAGTGGGTCATGTCAAAATCATTCTTCGCAGCAAGATGTTTTTAGAATCTTCTTGTTTTGGTATTGCTAAATTTTTGTACCTAAAGGCTTAACTAATTGACAGTTGCATATTGAACAGTAGATTATTAAGTTCCTGCTACTCTGGATGCTCAGACAGATGCCTCAAATCAGCTACTTTATTCCACTGCAATATGTTGAATAGTTTTCAAAAGTGTTTCCTTTTTTAATGGTCTCCTTTTCTTTTTCTCAAAAGCTAGTGTTTCATTATTGGCATCTAAAATCCAAATGCGAAGAACAGTGTAGGAATATCTTGCACAGTTTCAAGCATGGAGTTACTTTTAAAACTACAGCTGTGAGGCTAGGGTTGTATGTTATTTCCCAGATGCTTTTCTTATGTATTTGATGTTTACCTTTATCTGTTTCTACTAGTCTTTGTTTTGCTGCCAGTATTTTTTCCACTAAAAATATATGGCGACTGAGTTCCTTACGCAAGTAAGCTCTTTCTGTGTTATTTTTGGTGAAGGTGTTGGAATAAACAATATTTATGACCCTCTCCTGAGTTCAGTCTTGCCAGAATAGTGCCACAAAATGAGTTTCAAGTAGCTCTGAGTCCCTGTTCCTTCACAGGTTAATATTCTTAACACTGACTTTCTTATCTGAATCATTCTAGGGCTGCAGGGTTCTGGTTGATGCACGGGATAAGCTGGGGATCCCTTGGCAATACACCGAGAATGAGAAGCATGGAATGTTTTTGATGGCTTTTGAGAACAAAGCTGGAACGGTCATTGAGCCTGCCACCTTCCAGCTCTACGTCCCAGCCCTGAGTGCGCTGTGGAGGGACTCGGGAATCAAGGAAGCCTTTAGCCGTCGCAGCGAGTATCAGCTGGTGAGTATATCCGTCTGCATGGTGTATTAAGTTGTGTTGTAACAAAAAGTCTCCCTCCATATAAACACCTCCTCCGCTGAAAGATGGCTTGCTACATACAACATTTAGCCATCCTTTGGGCAGCAGTAATGCTGCTTAGTTGCACTAATGCTGTAAATCTGAACACTTCGGCAGCAGAAACAAGTGGTAATTGGAGCCAAACTTGAAAAACTACATGGCAGTAAGAGGGAGTGGAAAAGTGTGTGACTGGATAAACTGGAAGAGCAAGAGGAACCAAAAAAAGGCAGGAATTGGTTGAACTAAAAATATTTTAGCAGCTCAGTAGGTCTGTTCATAGCAGGTCACTGATGATGGCACACTTAATTTGTAACTTCCCAGTCCTGCCAGCTTGCACTGTATTGATAGCGGCAAACTGCTTTTGCGTGCAGGTCTTTTGAAGTGAACACAACACCCATTCAGGCTGTTGCTATTGACCTGTTTCTTTTCATCCTGATGTCTGCAAGTAAAATCTGGATAAGCAACTAAAAGATGACAGTGAGGTTAGAGGAAAGTTGTGCTATCTTCCTTTCCTTCTTGCTCTTAGGTTTTCATGCTCTAGTGCTAAAATAACTGTTTCTAGTGTGGAATATGTTTCTGACAGCTGTTCATAATCTACTTCTTTTACTTCCTCTAAACAAGGAGATGCCCTTTTTTTTTTTTTTTAATATGGAACTTTGCAAGGTAACCAAAGCTCAAGGATGTTAGAGGGTACAAAATTGTGTTAATTGCCTAACTTGCATCTCTACAATGGTCAGGGAAGGAAACCTACTACTTTGTAGTTGAGACTGTGTTTATATTTTAGGGTTTCAAACAAAATGAACCCAACAGTAATGGAGGTGGTGCCTCTCCGCTTGACATTGAATCTTTTATGAAAGCTACCTTTTCCAAAAGAACTGTGGTGGAGAGGAAACTCCAAAATACATTCTTTCTCTGCAGTTTTTCTTAAACAATCAGAACAAGTGCTATGTGAATTACTAGAAACAAATTGCTGTGCTTTAGGACTTAAATCTTGAATTCTCCTTTACTCATCCGTGGCTTTTGATTCTGTAGTTTGGGATTAGTTTCTGTACTTTTAAGACCTGGAATAGGAGACTGATACTTACTGCGTGGGTGGAAATCTGTTTACCAGTTTGCAGTACAGAAGGAAATCATCAGTCAGAAACAAGTATTATTTTAAATACTAGATTCTGTACACCTCATGTTCAAGAAGAGCGGGTAGTTAAACCTAATAGTGAGGGTAATGCAGCACCATCGTGTACCTATGCTCTATAGTAGCATTCCTTTGATTTGCTTTTCTTTCCCTGAGTTAACACTAGGTAGCTTCTCTTCCAAACATGTACTCCTACTTAATAATGGCACTTAGACTTGTCTAGCAGCTTTAAAAGGAAAACAGAATAACCTTGCCTGTTTTCTTCTGGAGTCACATTGTACTTTTATGTTCAGAAGTGCAAGAATATTCTTTACCTTCCGTCTCATGTGATCTTGGTACAAGTTTCTTAAAACTAATTGCATGTCATTCAATTCGTTGAAAAATTCAGTAGTGTAATTCAAATACATTTCGTGTCAGCTTACAGCAGAAATGGCAACATTCTTTCTGTCGTATTTTTTAGATATAAATGGAGTAATTAGAATTGATGGAATAGCTACAAATAATATTAAAATGAACACTTCTGTTTACCTCTGTTTCCTGGTGATAGGATTTGTCATCTATGAAGGCTTTGTTTGATCTTTGCAGTTTGTCAGTATTGTATTACTTTTTTTTTTTTT
>VZSV01000059.1:2505546-2541220 GCA_013398735.1 Nothocercus julius | reverse complement strand
TTTTTTTTTTTTTTTTTTCTTTTTTAATCCTGTAGTGTAGTAATAGTAATGTAACATAGGAACATAGTAATGTGTAGTAATGTCTGAGGAGCCATTACCTCCAGTTAGGAACCAACTGACTGACTATTTTTCTTCTTTCTTCCCTGTTCTGTGGAACAAGATACCTACGAGTGCAACTGAATATCACATTTACTAATTCTTTGAAGGCAGTATGAGATGATTTCTATTTCTTCCATTTCAATTTACCTGTGTGATTTAACTTACTATTTGTTTCATCATCTCAAGCGTTTATAGCCACAGAGCAGAACTTTGCCATTTGAAGTACTGTTCTGTGCAGAACAAAAACATGGGCCCTGCCACATGGAAGCTCGGTTTAGCATGAGATGACTGCTAAGAGAATCTGCCATAATAAGCAGTAGTAACTGTATTGGCAGCATGTTAAGAACTTTATTTTTCTGGGAAGCACAATGTTTGAGAGAGTTTTATTTTTTTTAAGGAGCGATTCAGATTAGGATTGTGTGGGAGGTTCTTCCCCATACCAGTTACAATAAAATTGCATCAAACTGGAAAAAAAAATGTCCAGTTTGAATAAATAGCATTCCAAGTCCAGTAAGCCTACCTCTGCGTTTCTGGCTTCGAGTGCATGATTTAAACAGGAAATACCAAAATATAATAGAAAAGCACGCCCAAACCCCACAAAAGCCAGGCATCCAGGCTTGCAAGTGATCGTATACTGTGCTATCGTCTTCAGCACCATAGTGGTGTGCTGCTTTTTGCCTCGCATTCATAAGCTGTTAAATGTTATATTGAAACTTCTGCAAGCCCCCGAGATCTCAACTTGTAGACATTGCATCACTGAGCCATTGACCAAAAAAAACCCTGCTCTTAACTCAGTCCTGTTGCTTGCCTCATGGCAGCTATGACTTCCTGGGTTTTGTTATTTCCACGCAGGCTGTGTCACCAGGAGATGATGAAAATACCTCGATTGTGAATAAAAAGAACTTTATTGCATAAATGTTTCATAAATTTAATAGGCTGATTTCATGGATAGAGATGCTAGTTTTGGCTTGATGGCGAAACAGATTTTTTGTTTCAATAATTTGAGCAAGTTTCCATGCTTTGCTTCTAGATTCAGCAAACCTCTGATTCTCCAAGTTAGGTGATTTCGAGGTGACTAGATGCACTTCAGATTATTTAAAATATTTTTAAAAAACTGTAGTTCTGTACAGAAAATCCAAGGAGATGCCTTATTTATAATTGCATGTAATGTGTATCCACCCATACCTCCAGTTTACCATTTAGTTTAAATATTGGCTCCATGCAGACTGGTGTGAATTAATAGAAGGCGCCTGTGTTGAACTTTGAAAAATAATTCTTTACTGATTTACTTGAGGCTAAATAACTGCTGTGTATCAGCACTTTCCCTTATTTTAAGGGAGCAATTAAATGGAATATACTTGGTTCAAACAATTTATTATCTTTATACTTAAAATCATTATCATTTAAGTCATCATCATTAAAATCATCATTTGAAGCTTTACACTGGTATGATTTTTCTGAAAGCTTCTGGACAGTTTTGAAGTCAAGATCTTGCTCTGACTTCTTCAGATTTTCTTCATCATGGCCTTACAGTCAACACTAACACTTTTAATTATTGCTATTATTTTGGCTCCAGTAGTAGCTCTTTCTAGTCAGCACAGCCCTGACTTCTAAGGGAACCTTGTGTTCTGCTTTGGAACTGTCTGTATTTCTTCAGGAAGTTGTCTTACTTGATAAAAAATAAATAAAACAAGTATATTGTGTTGGTCAAGTTTAGCTGAAAATTGCAGTGTGCAGGTGTCTTCCTATGGTCTGTAGTGCTAAATGTAATGACTGACACAGCAGTAGAGAACTGGTGGAAAGCAAATGGCTCTGGTCGTAACCTCCCACAATCTGGAAGCTTTTTTGTTGGCGCTGCAGAAGCTGTCTGTGGGCAACGCAGTGTTTTCTGCTTCGTATTCAGGGCCCAGAAGGGCTGGCTGCAAATCCCTGTCTGGGGCTTTGAGCCCTTCAGAAATGAGTGGGTGGATCTGCAGGATGGGGGGGGGGGAAGGTTGTTTGGTTTTTGCTTTGCTGTCTGCCTTGGAGCAGCCTGAGCAATTCCCGTGGCTTTTCCCAACCGTCCCCTCCCCAGCCTGTCCCCACCAGCGCAAGCTCCTCTGCTGCTTGTGCGCAAGCCAAGTAGCACGGGGACAAAAGCCTCTTTGTGTGCTTGGTTACATTGTCAAGTCTCTGTCCTCGTTTTTAACGTCTGGGATAGGAATGCCTTTGTAATCAGTATGCGATATTCCTTCCTCTCCCTTGCCCTCATTATCTTCTCCCATTTTCTATCCATATGGCAGAAAGGAATACATTTATCGCATGTCTGAGAAAGCTCTCTAGCAGTTGCTCTTTCCCAAGTTGCCTTGGGTATTTTGGGCAACTGGATGTCGTTCTGCCTCGCCAGCAGATGGAGACAAATTCCCTTTCGAGTGACTTCCCCTTTTAAAGGAAATTGGGATTTGGGGAGAGTTACTTATGCCCGAGCTGAAAGGAGGGAAGCTTCTTCAGGTGGAGTCTACTAGCAGTATCTGCATATATTTGTGAGTTTGGGTGAATATACTGCAATAATCTGGAAACTTTTTTTTGCACTCATGAATAACATGAGACTGAGGAATTGCTTTGGTCAGGGCTGTTTCGGTTCTTCCAGTGTCTACACCAATTTTTCCAATGTCTACACCCTACTACTATTATCTACACTGGAGGGGTGCTGCTCTCAGTGGTGTATGTGGGGAGGCAGAGGGGGAAAGGTAAGGGACAACCTGAAGTTTTAGCAATTTGGGGAACAGGAGAGAAGGGGGTTACATTTCCATACAGCCAGAAAAGCTGCATCAAGGACACTGGACAAAGTCGCGGAACGTCATGGTCCTCTAGCAGAGACAGAGGAGATAGCTGCAGATTTATGCCAATTTATGCCCTGGAAGTGCTTTAGAGTCGGATGGTAAATCACAAATGTTGCCCAAGCAAGAATGAGATGTTACAGAACTAGTTTCTCTCTGAAAGCAAAAGGAGCAACAACTGCTGTCTTCATTAGATAAGCAGAATTTTTTTTTTTTTTCCAGCAGGCAATTTCATGCATCAAGTCACCAATTCTATGCCATGACCATTAAGAAGCATTCACTTTCATTTTAATGTGTCCAGACAAACATAAAAAGAACTGAACTGAGGTCGCAACTCTGCTTGCAACTTGGTGTGTGTTCTGTAGTCGTGGAGAAAGATAGGCCAAATAGGGCTTTTCAAGCGAGAAAAGGATACTTCCAAGTTTTAAGAGAATGATACTTCCAGCTTAGTCAGAACAGATACTTACTGTGGGCTGACACTGCTTAGAGAACCGAAGGTAACAGTGAGCTGGTTTTAAGAGAATTATCTGGCTTTGTAAATCATTCTTAAAGTAATATTGACATTATTTTATCAGATTACTTGCTTTAAAATATACTTACTGTTTTTTTGTTTTTTTTCTTCATACCTATCCTACCTTTTCCTAGTCAAAGCAATATCTTTGCTTTATTCTTGCTGTTCCCCTTCAAAATAGGAAGTTTTTTTGATGCTGTAACCAGGTATTTCAGGAGTTCTTTAACTTCTTCTTTGGCACAATCATCTTCTCATCCTTGGATGATTGATAGGGCCACTTAATCAAAACCCATAAGCCCATTTGTGGCACCTTGCTCACATGCAGCCAGGCTGGTTTCTGGTTTGCATTTGCAGATACCCACTGCTAATCATACAGAAGAGAGCATGGCCATCCAAGAAGGCTACAAGTATATGTTTTAATGCACTTATTCTTAATATGCAAAATGTAGTTCATGACTAGAGCACCAGTTTAAATTTAATCTGGCTACTGTTACTACTGATGAAAAAGTTTCTGCTATTTTAATAGATCAAAGAATTATCTCTGATCATTAATGTAAAGCAGCGGTTCCTGAGAGGGAAGTAAGAGGTTTGCAAATATAGACAAAAAACTTACTACTGTGTCTGTAGTTATTTTTAGATCTCTGAACAGGGAATCGTGTGGAACACTTCCAGTAATACTTCACACAGTAAGAGCCTGCACAGCCTGGGATATTGGAAGACTCTGGAAAGTGCTTTAAAGTCTCTTCCTTTTTGATCGATTCACCATTCTCTTTTTGTGGCATTTATAATAGGACAGGAGTCAGACTCCCTTATGAGTTGACTGTGGGTTTATTTTCCAAACAGAGACTTGAAATAAATCTAGCTGAATTTTGGCTGACAGAACAGATGCAGCATGTTGGGAATCTTGCACGGTTAAGAGCCTGCTCTTTGCCTGCGTGCAGCTTTCTTGTTGCATCTCCCTCATGCAGGGTTGTTCTGATGGCTTCAAAGCTGCCCAGGCTGCCAGCTCCATGTTTTGAGCAATACGAAGCAAGGCATCAGTCACTCCCACTAGCTCTTGCTGCAGGGCATATACGTTGCTGCCCAAAACTGTCAGTATGACAGTAATGTAAGATGACCTGGGGTTAGGCTGTATAACTGCTGCTGTGTATGGGAGGGTGTATTTACACGTGGCAGCCTTTAACTGCTTCTGTAAACCAGGTAGACTGAAAATTCAGGCAGCAAAACACAGTACTGACTTGACATCAGAAGTAAACAACTTGTAAAGTGGCATGTTAAATGAAATCTACAGTAGTGGGCACTATTTTATCAGAATTCTGCAGTTTGCTTTAATAGAGATTGCTTGAAGCATTAAGTAAAAATTTCCAATTGATCATTTCTCTTAAAATCAAAATAAATTTAGCCCTGGAAGCACGTCTCAGCATTTTGCCCTCCTCTTCCACCATAAAATGCATGCTGCAACACCAAAATGCAGGAGAGTTTGCCACCAGTATCAACTTAATGCACTTGCTAAGGACTGTTCAGGAAGTGCCACATGACAGATCAAGCCCAGCTTCCATGATTGGCCGTAAAACAAAAATAAACTCTTCTAAATCGCTGTTTGAATATGAGCTTACACAAGAGACTATGAATGATGCTTATTCTGTAAGGATGACTTTTTTTTCTGAGCTGTGAAGCTTGCATATTTCATCAGTGAAGTCCGCTGAGGCCTGACCCATGCTGGTGAGACATACAAAGGAAATAGCCGCGCTGCTCCTAGTGCCAGCATGGGAAATCTTGTTGCCATTTAATGCACGTAATTAGGTCTGGGCAGTAACTCTTTTCCAAACTGCTTTGAACTTTTTTGCTTGGATATTTCTAGTTTGCATAACTCCTGTAAAACTGAGTTGCTGCTGAGGAAGTTCTGTAGTTTTTTTTCTAGCTCTGCATGGAACACATAACTGATGCTGAAAATTTCAGGAGAACATCCCTCTGTTGGTAGTACGGCTGCAAACCAAACTCTTGCTTGTTGATGTCCAGCCTTGATACTATGTCATAATGCAATGTTAAAATGCTGAAAATTAATGAAAAAGGTTTTTTAAACATAGTTGTGAAATTGAGATAAGTAAATAGGCCAGTCCTGAATTTAGTGGTTGCACTTCGGAAATGATAGTGCTATATGACTTAAACTTTCCCTAAAATTTGCAACTTGTTTCTTCTTTTTTATTTTTTTAAGAGTTTGTGATCCTATTTTAGTCTGGTTTAGTTATCGTAGAATTGTGAAACAGTGGGTTAGGCTAACATAAGATGTCCTAACTTAAAGGATCATTAACTTGCAGTCTGTATCTGTGCTGCTTGAATAATACTATGTTTTAGATTTACAGGTGCAATTACAAAAATGTTTCTCTTTGGTTAAATATCTTTGGTTAAATATCCTAGTAAGGTATTATACCTGTAACATGGCAATTAAGTGCTAGAAATCCAGATTTAAATTGGTAGTTCTATTCTGTCCTCTAATCCATGAGACCTTGAAAGCTTATAGCAGGTTATTTAGTGCAACTCATCTTTGTACAGCAGAAGTAGCTAATTGCTTGTTTAAGTGGAATATTGCAAAGCATTGGGGCTGGTCTGTTGTAAGAGGGATTAGCAGTTGCAGTCCTTGGCTCCTAATCCTGTCTCTAAGACCAAACAGGAAAACTTTTTCAGATCAAAGTCTCAAGTTAGAACACTAAAACAAAAGTGCCATTTTTGTTAGAGGTGAGTGTTAGTAACTTACAGTTTGTATTTTATTAAAAATTAGATGTAGCATCTAGTAAAACTCAGCTGAGAATCTTTATACAAAACTCTGTGGCTATTATTGTCTCATATTCTGTGGATGCAAGCTGACCAATGGTGCAAGTTCAGTGCTCTGACTCCTGTTATATTTGCAATATTTTGAAAGTTTAAATGAGATGCATAAACAAGCCCGCTACCACCAGACTGCTTGAGCTGAATTCTTGCTGTTTGGCTCCCGTGTCCCGTGGCAGTCTATAATATTCAAATTCAGGACTAAACTGCAACAAAAGCCAGAGTTGAGGCTGCCTTCATCACACCTGGGAAGTGTCTTTGGCATTACCTATCACCTAAACCAAGGAATGTTTTGCTTAAACTGTTTTGCCATAGGTGCCATTGAACAGCAGATAAGAAGAGCTTGCATTTTAAAGTAGGCTGGATTCAAAGCCATTTAGGACATCAAGGTAGGAAATAATTTTTCACTGAAAACCATTTGAAATTCTAGGAAAATCTGCTTGTGTAGTAGAGCAGCTATTAGATGTTTTTAAATGTTTTCTGTTGTTGGAGAGAAGTAATAAGAACTTCAGGACTGTTTTTCCTAACTTATGACTGCTTCAGAATAGTGCAAAGGGGAAAATGTTGAGGAATAGCAATTTATTAAGTACATACAAAAGTCTGGACCAAGGATTAAAGCATAGTGTACTAAGTGCTCTGTTGAAAAATAAATGAATTCCTGCTTAGGATTGCACCTGATCTTTGGTTATGACAAAATGTATTATTACAATTGTGCTCTGCATGGTCCAAGGAGGGTAAGTTGGAAAGTAACAAACAGATCATACATAGTAAGTAAAAGTGGTTAAAAAGAAGTTGATATGCCCACTATTTGGGAACTCAGCAAGGCTTTGAATAAAACAAATAGGAAAAAGTCCTGTGCTACTGACTCTTCTAGTTTTCTGTATAGCAAATTCTTTCTCATCTACATCTTATTTTTCTTTCTTTTTTTTTTTCTTTTGATCTGAAGCCTGAGGCAAAATCACTTCTAAGGCTATGAAATGTACAGTGTATTTGTGGACTGCATTAATGCCCCAATGTCTATGGTTTCCAGTGGGTTGAATTTTAAACTTTGTGTGGTCCTACTTTTTAGCTTTAGGTTCTTGGAGGTAGATAAAAAATCTTATATTTTTATGGCACTGTGTAAGCCTGTCTGTAGGAGTTTTTGCTTTTGGCCCTTGGATGCCAAAAAAATCTCGACTGAATTTTTGGTGTGGTTAAGGTGGATGACAGAAACAACTTCATAGATACAGCTCCCGTGTTGAAAATGCATTACCATCATTTGCATCTTGCCTCATGATTGCTATTTTTCTAGTCATAAGATTTCTTCTTACTCATGTGCATTTTATTAAGAGCAAACATGTTTTTAACTCTTGGTTTACTAGAGAGCTATGTGGGTGTTGCAAAAGCCTTGCAGAATAAATGCTTTACTCATCCTTGCCTCCTTCTGTATGCATGTGGTAGCAGTTACTTCATGTCGAACCTTCCTGAATATCTAGGGCTCCTATAGTTAAGGCTCCTAACTCTTGTGAATAAATGTCACCCTGATTCTGCAAAGAAGCTTTAATTTTATTATGTATAAAATAATTAGAAAAAATACTCAGTATGTCTGTCTTTGCAGAATTGTTGTTCTAAGTCCTAATTAGCACTACTCTAAATCTTGCAGGACTGTATTGAATATAAGGATTTGTTCAGAGCAAGTACAGCTGTAATTAATCTTTGCATTCCCATCAAGAAATGCTGGCACATGCTGTGAGAAACAAGGAAGGAAACTTTCAGTTCAGGCTGTCTAAGCCAGTACCCAGCTACAGCTAAAAACCACTGGAGTAATCTCTTTATCCCTTTCTAGTGTGCAGGAAAGTTCTGGGCAGAGACAAATCCAATCCAGTAAGCAGACTTTGCCTTTTGATTATGCTCTTTAGTTTCCATGTTCAGAAAGCTTCAAATGGATCTAAGCAATTCAAGAGACTTGGAAATTGGCAGCTAGTCTCCTTACAGGGATTCCCAGTAATGAGGGTATATTCCAGAAGTCTAAGCAAGTAAAGTAGGTTTAAAGGTGCACTCTTTATAGAACCAGGGAGCCTAATAAACACTTCCCACTGAAATTTGATGCAAATTGTGTGCTAAAGCAGGAGGGACGTGTGTAGTGTAGTGAGTGTATGCACAGGTTAAAGCCATGGTGGTGCATGAGGACGCAGTAACCTGGGAGAGGGGAAGGTTAGGGGCTGGGGCTTTAACCCAGCACTGCCTTTTCTAAAGGGGTGTTTAATGACTTTGATGGGATAATGGGCAATTAACTCTTTCTAGCTCTGCTGTATATGCTGCTTTGTTTTATGTAGGATCAAGAACAAGCAAAAACCACAGATGAGCTTGTGAGCAAAACCTGAAGTAGACAGTAGGTATGTTTGCATGAGGAAGTCTCACTGGCCTATCTCCTGGATTTATTTCTCTATTTAAATGAGCAGCTGTTTGAAGACCATCCATTCTCAGTGCTGACCAGTTGCATCTAATGAGCCTAGGTTCCTTGAAAGATAGGGTCTGGCAGAAAGTTGAAAAGCAAATGCACGTATGTGCTCCTTGAAGACATTGAGCATTGTACCACATATGGGTTTTGCTTAACTTTGGGCTGTAGTTCTATGATAGAATATTTAGCGGAAGTGTTGGTTTAGGAATGCTGCTTTACACTGTGTTCTTGGTTACAACTGTTTGGAAGCCTTGCTGTAAGTTGGGGAGCTGATCTGAGGCAGTGCAGTCTTGCAAACGGCTGTCAGTACAGCGGAGTAAGGACATGCTGTGGCATCTGTGAAGCAACAAGCAGCTGAGAGGGTAAGTAGAAAAGACAAAATCTTCTTAAACTGATGCTTGTCAGAGCGTCGTGGAATCCTGTCCATGTCTTATTGCCCTAATGATGCTTCATCCATGCAGTTGTTCCTCTCTTCCATCTTTCCAGATGGTAAATAACAGTCCATATCTTGAGAAATTTTAAAATTCATGCTCCACATTTTCAGAGCATCTGTGTGTGTGAATACTGTCCAAAGTCAAGACTCTGTTGCACAGTTATTAAGCATAGAGGAGTGAGCAAGAGAAGGAAAAAACATAATAGTTGACTTACGTTTTTTGAGTTTATCTGAAGTTATAGTTGCGCAACTTCATCTTGTGGCTTTACAGCGATGAAATGGAGGCTTTCGTAATTAGATGACTTAAGGGCACATCTGAACATGGAATCGCTCCAGCAAATCCCTAGAGGTTCCATTCTGCCACAGACTGACCAGATGGTAATTGAACATTAGCAGAGGAAACAGAGCTGTGAAGTTACCTTCTCAAAGGAAAAGATTGAGCTTCCTTAACTACCTTGCATCTCTTGTTTTTGAAGCCGTGCAAGCTAGAGAGCATTTCTGTGTTGCAAAGGCAGAAAGCAGCGTGATCTCTGGCTTCTTATTAGTTTGCAACTATACTTGAGCTCTCTGAAATGAACATAATTTGCTGTTTTATTTACTTAGTATTTAGGTGGGGGGAAAACTTCTTGGAAACATCATGCCAGATTTGCTGTTTGAGAAGGTGGAAAACATGTTGCTCTTAAGTAATTTATTGACACCTTTCAAATGTCTCCTCTGTATACAACGCAGATTCCTGCAGTGCAGACTGTGGCAGACTTGTGCTTCGTTTGGCTCTACTCCTGAACAAACTGCTAGTGTTTGTCCTTAGAAGGTCTGCTCTCCACCCTACCCCCAAAACCTCTTCATTTGACTTGCTTTCCTTGATACTCACTTGATCCTACTTTGGAAAACTGAGTGAAAAGTTAAACTAAAAGAATTGTGGTTTGATGATGGACTCTTTCCTATCTAACTCCATTTCTGAATTCTGTACACTTAAGGTGTTGATCTAATTTCAATCTGGTCAGAGTGCAGTAATCAGTACAGTGAATCAGTAATGGTGTTACTGGATAACCTCCATAAATAATGGATTTATTGGGTGGGAGGCAAAAGAACAAACTACTCTGCCCTTTTTTCCCAGTCCTGAGCATGCACTCTAGGTGTGATCAAATGGCTCTCCACAGTTCTGTAGGATATGATAGGTCAGGGCTTTAATTAGGGTTTTCTTATAGCCTAATCTGCTGAACAGCTTGCAGAATTTTGTTAAACCTCCTTCAGTTTCGACTGTGGCTTGTTGAAATAACCCATATGGATGAGATTTTAAGTATGGAGGCTAAATCACTTTCTCCAAATCACACATTTAACATACTGTTTTCTTTCTTTAGGTTGGTTTTAAGATTCTTACAGTACTTGGCTTGTATAAAGCTTTTCAGAGAGGGGGAGGTTTCCTCCATGTAAGTTATTTTTAATGAGTCAGAGCTTCAGGATAGTAGACTAATGATGACTGAGGATTGTGTCAAGGGACATAGTAACACATGAAAATAGGACTGCTAAAGCAGTTAATGTGGTTTCTGGCCCCACCTCACCCATGATGGATTTTGAGACTTCAGTCAGGGATAATGGATCTTTTAATGAATCAGGTCTGAACAGCTGTATATTTCAGCCAGGTATGACTACGTAAATTCATTTCAATTTTGATTTCATAAGTGAAATTAATGATACGAATGGTGCAGTAGAATGAACTGAAAAATGCAGGAAAAGGGATTGATATCTTCATGTTGGAACTTCAGTAGTAAGGGCACATTTTGAAGAAATTCTCCCATCATGACAAGCTACAGTAAGGGAGAGAATATTTGAAATCATTCGTAGGCTGTGACTGGATATATTGAAGTAGAAGATATTTTGAGAAAGTGGCCATAAATTAGATCACAAAGCAAACTTGACTGTGAATGGAAACTTAAGGTCTATTTCAGATCACTGAAGGTTGCGCGAAGTTCATTATCCCTCATCTGCTGTGTTGCCACCGTCCTTGGGGCAGGACACACGAGATTAGGAGGAGGGCAGTCACAGGGTGAAACCCTGTGTCTCAAATCCAACATGTAGCTGTGAACTAATGCAGTAAATGTTCTTGGCATACGGCATGTTATAAATTTGTCATTGCTGGTGTGAAGGGCTTTTACATGGGCACATAATGGTCAGACTTACTAGATAGCATGTGATGGTCACTAGAGAGCAGTGCCCATGCCAGTCCAGGAGTGAGTGACTGTAAGATGTGGCTGTTGAATATCTGGGGTACTGGGAGAACTTGCTAGCAAACATAGTGAAATTGTACTGATTTGAAAAGCTTCTGGGGAAGCAAATATGGTAAGAACTGACACAAACAGTGAGCTTTGTGGTCCAAATTTGGCTGATCTTTTAGAACTAACAAATCTCAAGCTATTATTGAAAAAGGGAGTGGCTATTCCTTTCTAGGGCAAATGAGATATTTCTAGAAAACACAGATGGAAACTAGGTTGAGGAGTCCCCCAAAGACTTGCAAGTCTTGCATTTGATATTGTTCAGCCTGTTGAGACCTGAAGATAATGGGCATGGTGTAAAACTTCAAAGAGCAGTGTAAGCACATTGCAGTATTTTTCTGCACTCTCGGGTCTATATGCTTAAATTGCTTTTAAGGGAAATAAACTTTTAAATAGCATACCCAAGTGTAATTAAAAACTACCTTGCATTTTACTTCACTTCCCCCTAAAATGTAACCTATTTCAAATACTGAGCAGCTTTCTGAATCTTGTAAGATCAATATTTTAGTGCCTACTTCATTTAGATACCTCTTGGTTATTTGCACACAGACAAAATGCTTCAAAAAAAATGGGAATTTTTTTTCAATAATCTCTTAAATAAGGATGAGGGGAAAATATACTCCGGTCTTTGTCATCGTCTTAACACAAAAAGACAAATTTCAATAAAACATTTCTGAGCTGGTATTTTCAGAACCATCTAAGCTGAAACATTATGACACTTGCAGCAAATACGTTGGTGTAAAAGTGGAATAGAAAGCAGAGTTCTACAAAAGACTCAAGGTTATGTCTGCTGTAAATGCATCCTAGTTGCTTAGCTTTCCAGCTGGCTGCTTGCCATGGAAAAGTCCAAGCTCAACATTCTCTCATGGCTGGTGTTAGCTGGCTTTTTTTTTTTTTTTTTTTTTTTTTTTTTTTTTTTTTTTTTCCAGCTCACAAAATTTAAGATATTTATTTCCCATTCCTTTATCTGATAAGATTTGAAAGGGAAACTCACTGGTAAACTTGTGATTTAGTCTTAATTGAATAGTCAGCACCACTGACTAGATTAATTCATAAGGTAGTACTTTCTGTCAGTGACTATTGTAGTTCTACAGATGTCTTCTGTAAACGGTGCAAATTTCAGGTTTGTGTGCAGAGCTGCTGAAAGCAAAGCGTGGGACTAGGGTCACTTAGTGTGATTATACAGCTTCCTGTGAGCTGGCAAAAACATCCAGTTGCTTCTGAATTCTGATGCATTTGTTGGAAATACACATTTTTGCATGGCAACTGTCCACTAAGAACAAATAGGATAATTTTCTATTAATTGAGCTGGATTGTTGAAGCACCTTTTACAACTCTGTGTTTTGTTAACTTAAGGCAAGATTGCTGCTTTCTGTTGTCTTCTCCTACATGTTCTGGCTGTCTGTGCTCAGCCTCAGAAGTGGAATTGGCAGCGTTAGTTCAGCTTCATGGACAACCTCCGGTGTCTGAGATGAAAGGGCTCGTGCAGTAATTTTAGACAATGATTCGCTTGGGCAGTTGGCAGGGAAACAGGAAGGAATCCTTTCATGGGGCACTTAGGACTCGCTCCCTCATCCCTTGTGCCCGGATGAGTGGGTGAGCTGTGCACACTGCTGAGGCTGGATACAGTTGGAGCCAGGCTCTGTTAGTGTGCGTATTTGAGCCAAACGGACAAAATTATGAACATAGTGTCAGGAGTAATTCATCTACTGTACATTCTGTGGGTGTAGAAATGCCTGGAATTTCAGGAAAACAGTGATTTGTTTTCTTGCAACACTTCTGAAAAGAGTTGCTGGTTTTAATTGTTGTAAAAACGTCCATATCTGCATGGGGAGCCAACGTATGTAGGAGTTGCTCCACATTAGCCACAAGAACTCTGTTTCTGTTAACAGGATTTTGTAGATGTCAGGCTGAAATTCCACTCGGTCACAGGGATCTGCGCTTCTTATTGCTGAGATGTGTATTCAGATTAGTGTTTCTGGGAAAATAAAATAAATATTCAATCACTTTCTTTTCATGTGCTGTAAAGCATACAATATCAAAAGTCAAGAGTAGTCTGTAGAAGCCATCCTGAATTGGTCAGATGAACAGATTTTGAGCTGACAGTGATTGAATTTTGAAAATATCTTCAAACTTTAACACCAAATACTTGTACTGTGCTACTAGGCAATAGAAAGAAGATGTAGTTTTTAGTATTGTTAAGCTCCAAGTTTCTTCCTTTTTGTAGCTGATGTGTTTGTAGGGTACAGATAGCAGCAACTTGGCTAAGCACTGGAGCCACTGGATGGGAGCCAACAGCTCGGTCTGGTGTTAAGGAGGAAGCTAAACAGATTTGATGTGAATGCTCCATGGCCTAAATAAGGAGAAATGATCAGTCTCTACCTAGTAATTGGTGACTGATTGGAAAAAAATTGTCCTGTGGCAGTAAATTTCAGTGCCCAGGCAGCATGTAGAACAGATTCTACAATTCTGTAGAGCAGAATTAAGGTGTAGAATGGGCATAAGCCTTTCAATTGCTGCTGAGGTTTACTTCTGCATCCTTCTGAGTGAGCTCTTTACATGCACAGACAGGCTTATCTGCTCAGAAGAGAACAGCTTAGAATTCATCCACATAATCAGAGAGCAAAATACAGTTCACGCAGCAGTAAATCCATGCCCGGTTACCGGTGAGGCTGTGTAAGAACTGGCAGGAGTTTTTTAAGGAGTGAGAGTATCTTTGCATTTGCCCCTCAGGAGAATTTTAAACCTAGTTCTTCAGGGTTTTTAAAAGATTTCTAATTCCCTCAGATTCAGCCAGGGTTGGGGAGGTGGAGCAGTGTCTGCACATTTAAAGTCTGTATGGGTTATTGTGGCAGGATGTTAAGCTGCTCGTTATATTGAGTAAGGTCTCACTAAAAAAAAAACTTTCCCTGCCCAGCTCTACTGCTGGAATTTTTTTTTCTAATCTCAGTATCCAGAAAAAAAGAGTGGCTGATCTTGTATGGTCTCCAGTACCTTAAAAAAACAGTCTTTGATCGTCTTCTACTACTATTCCTACTTCTAGCTCCCAACCTTGTTCTCCCTTTGGGCCTCTGTTTGGGTTATCTTGCTTTTATAGCACCTTTGAATTTATGACATTCAAACCCTTTACAGACATCAGGAACTTTGAAGATAGGAAGTCTCTAGTATTTTCGCCTGAAAAGCAAAGACTTTTACTTGCAAATTAGCTTTGTGTTTTCTTTTACTATGTGTCTTTGGCAGCCACAGTCAAATAGCACTTAGGCAAACAGTGGCTCTGGAGGAAATTATGTATCGATGCTTTAAGTCTATTGCTTTCCTGTATTTGAGATCTCAAGAACTTGACCCTGGGAGAATCTCAGTCTCCTTTCTGGGGCCTTCAGGGTTTCTTCTGTGTTTCTCAGCCCTGCTGCCGAGCGTTTTTCACCATCTGTGCGTGGAGGGTGTGATGGGAACATTGCTGCTCTTTTATTCAGGTCACTGCAGCTTCCACCTTGCAGATTCCGATGCAGTCTGTAGTAGCTATGGTCTCTGTTTCTCCTGGTATTTTCCTGTATTTGTGGGAATCTTTTTATATCTGTATTATATGTTTCCTTGAGGTATAACATTTCCTTCCTCTGTGGTTTAATTTATCATCTGAAACAGGCTAAGACTGACAGGTCTACCTTAAATTGTTCACTCTAAATTTAGCAGCTAGAGACAGAGTCATCAGGAAGGGCTAAATTAATATTATGTCAAAAGAGCCTTGGGACAAGGAAAGGAAAAAAGCCAGTTTGGAACAGAGGGTCCCCTTTAAAGTCTCTTGGTTTAAAACAGAAGAGAAACATTGGAGAAACGTTTTTTTTCCAAAGAAGTTTGAAATGAGCCTTTTAGGTAACTAGAGAGTAGTGTGTTTCATTATCATTTATGATTTAACCAAATGTCATTTTGAATAACTGGCTGGGGGTTAAAGTGGCAGTATGATAAATACTATATGATAAATGCTTTGCAGAACCTATCTTCTTACTACTGCTTTTTTATGACTAGTTTGAAGTGTTCTCCATATGATCTGTTGTGTGCTTATTTTTGTGGAGTTAAAACTGCCTGGGAACTCTGCCCAAGTTTTTTCTACTTGCTTTTTACGATGGGGCCATCAATGGCAAAGAAAGCAATACCAGATTAGTTACAATATTTCTGTGGGCATTATTCTTGTGTTATATGAATCTAGACTGAAGGCACAGAGATGTTAAATTCAGTTAGCTGTTTTTATGGTAACGTTTTTGGAGCTCATGTTAAGGAAATACTCAGAAAGTACAAAATATATAAAATAAAAAGGAGTGAATTGTCCTTCTTAGCTGGGCAGCTTTTGCTTCTTGAAAATTTTACTGATCTTGTTCAAAGTGGTCTAGGATTTAAAAAAAAAAAATAAAGTATGTGGGGGGCAGGCTCTAGGACATTATTTCAAGGAGCAGGAGTGGTTTTTTTTGAGTTACCTTTCATCTTTCTCCAGCACCTCTCACTTTAAGTGAAGTGTACTCTTTTCTATGGCCTCACCAGCTTCATAATGTGGGTAAGGCATTTAAGAAGAAAATAAAAATAAATAAAATCCAGCCATGAAGCTGCACTGTGGAACTTGTGGGCTCGTTTTAGGCGTCCTGTTTGTGTTTCTGGATTCCCCCAGTTCCCAGATGTGCCGTGACTCATGCCCTGAACAATGGGAACATCATCTCTTATTCCTTCTCTTGGTCGCACTTGGCAAAACTGTTACTCGGAGGATATGTACCGCAGAGGGAGAAGAGATTAACAGCGAGGGAATGAATCATCTGAGCATTTGTCCTAACTCTTGTGTGGCGAGCAAGAAGTTAAGGAAGACTTACGGTCCATGCTGTGCTCTTGTGTGCTAAAAAGGAGCATTTGAATTATGTAAAATTCGTAACGCGAAGGTTGCTCTTTTCTCGCCTTGTCCGACACAATATGGGACATGGATGGAAGGCAGCGTTTTGACAGCTTGATTTACAGTCAAGGAAAAAATAGCTAGCTGGTTTGTGTCAACAGCAAAATAGATAGTGGTCATCCTGCTTGTGATTTGTTGATACGACTTGAATGTAAAATGTTCCAGTAGAGCATGTGTTTAAAGAAAAAAAAAAAAAAAAAAAAGAAGGAAATAGCATTCCATGAGTGAAATACAGGAATAATCCTCCCGAAATCCCAAACGCCAGAAGCCAGGCAAACTTCTGTGGATATGGTTGATCTTAGGCAAGTTTCTTGAGCTGCTAAAGTATTTCTTGATACACCAGCCTGCAAAAGGTTAGTGTATCTGGCTTAGGCTTTGCGTTTGTTTCTTGTCTCCAAGTCATGCTAAGCAAATGCACCGTTTTTTATTATCTTTTGGTGTTTAAATACTTTCATTTCAGCTATTAAATAGTAAATGTGAATTCCAGTGTACGTGAAGATATTAAAAATATTTGGATCAATTGCAAATGTTAACTATTATGTTTGCTGTCACTTTTATAGCAAGTCATGCTGGTAAGCCAGAAGTAGTAAGTAGCTAAGATCTGGAACATGAGCACATTTGAAGTGCTAAGCCAGCTTTTGAATGCTGTTTAAATGGCTAGATGACTTTGAAGAAACTCAAAGAATTTGAGTTGAAAAAAGCCAAAAAAGCTTATTTCTGCTCACTGTCTTCAATAGAAAAAAAAGAAATGTTGAACATATGAGTGGCAGCTGATACTTTTAGATTTTAATATTGTTTTGCCTTAAATGGAAAAATCCTTGGGACACAGTTTGTGTGCATTTGTGGAAAATGTGTATATGCACACCCTATGCATGTGAGGTAGCTCTACATAAACTTAATGCGTAATCCATAAACACTCTTCCTGAATTGTGGAAATTCCAAGTTGTGTTCAAGTGCAATTTTGGAATGCATCTAAATAAATCTGAGTTTTAAAACTGATTAGTATTTCTGTCAATTTCCTATAGTTTAAAAGAAAAAAAAAAAAGTGGATGTTTAGTGAATGTTTGGCTAATATAGTTCTAAGTAGAAAAGAAAGTACTGATGCCAAATATTCCTAACACCTGCAGTCTCCTTTGCTTCTGCATTTAAATAAATTATGTGTTGTCGACCAACACTTGAGCATTGCCAGCAGTTGATCCTTGATATTGAAATCATCCTAAATACCCCACGAGCACCCCAGCTTCACCAAAGTACCCAATTTTGCCGTGACTCAGATGTGAGGTGTAGAGCAAGGTTGCCCAAGACGTCTCTGGAGCAGGGCCTGGATCCGCTGTCCTGTGTTGCCATGTTACAGCCTTTATCACGGAATCGCCTTTGAGGTCAGGTTGGGGGGGGGCTGTTGCTTTTTATTTTTTAAGTTTGTCCTTTCATGTTTTGAGCTGTTCTTAACGCTGAACCTTCTGGAGTTCATGCAGGTTTTGTTTTGACTGGAAGGAAATATTTTGACTCAAGTGCTGGATATCTTTCAATCCTGTGCTAGCAGGATTGAAATTCAGGTGTCTTGGGCTCTGTCGGTTCCCGCGGGCGCTGTTCACACCTGCTCCAGCAATCCCACTTGGCTACCCCATGCTCCAAGTGCTTTGCAAATACTGCTTAAAATTTCCTTAAGTGAATTGTTTGGCTTATTTACAAGTTAAGAGCTTTGTAGGTAATTAAGCCTGTTCTCCCTAAATCACTGAAGAAATGACCATATATTTTTTTACATTGATCTCATTCTTTCCTTTAAGTGTGCAAAATATTTAAGTGACTGGTGTGCAAGGCAGGAAACAGGGAGGCATGAGCCATAAATCAGGTGAAGCTGCTTGTGTATCCCAGCAGTTGACACGCATACAGCTGTTTCCTCTTCCGAGCGTGGGAGGCTATATGGACAACGCAAGGACTTTTAAAGCAACTTGCTGGAAAAAAAGAGCAAGTTGCTTCAGAGACAGCCTATTCACAGGCATGGCACACATCTAAATGCATTGTGTAGGACAAAACACAATAGATAGGATTTTTATTATTATTATTTTTTAAACTTCAGTGATCTTTTCCTCTTTGGCTCTCTCATCTCTTAGATATGACTAATGCTGGACAGGAAGACCTTTCTTCTTATTCATGTAGTCTGTGATATCTCTTCTGATCCAGCAGAGTGCCAAAAAATACAGGAAATTACTTTCACCTTATGAAAATTCATGATTGTAAGGAAGCTCTTAGAGCAATTGTTCTTTGCAAACTTCTCCCCTGCCCAGAAAAAAAAAAAAATCTGTCTTTTTTGGTCTACCAGCAATCCATTGTCAATCTTTTCTGATATGTGGTAACTCTTTGTAAATATGCAAGCTTGGTTGTTCTTTCTGAAGAACCATCTCTTGTTTTGCATGTTGTGAGATAACAAGTTACAGCTCCTGTGTGTCTGTGCCTTATGCTGAAAGGGTGGGCTTGGGCACTACACAGGCTCCTCTCATCTCCCGTCCCGTTCTTTAAAAAAGTACCAAGGCAATAGTTCATTTTGAAGTTGCACTGAAAGGAGATAACTTGGTTTTGTTGTCCCAAGACTGTGGTGTGGAGGAGACTGCCTGATTTAAGCATTTTTATTGCTTTTTGAATCTGTGAGGTGCTGTTACAAGAATATTCTCATTCTGGACTGGGAGTGTTTTGGGGGTCCATGCTGTCAATTTGGTCACTGCTTGGCCCTGAACTGTAACAAGCTCATTATCTAGAAATACCAGAAAGCAGAAGGGCTTCTTAATTTATCTCTTCTATGAGGCAGCTACAACTGCAAGGCCAGTGTCCTAAACAGTGACGAATGCTTGCGAACGTAACAGATCAAATTCATCCAAAGCAACGAAATGGAAGTGTTTGAAGTAGAATGGGCTTTTGCCAAGGACAGTTCCTTTCTGAAAGGAAAACTGAAGTTGTCCTCTACATGAAAACAGTTTTATTACTTTTCAGAAGAAGGCTTTCTTGTATCCGCTAATGTAAAACAGCACTTGGTTCGAGTGCAACGGAAAAGCAACTGTGTTGAAAAACTGCTAGGCATTTTCACACAAGAGTGAATTTTCTTTATAAATAGTTACATTCTTCTTTCCAAAGCAACTGCTAAAGGATCTTCTACAATGTCAGCAAATCCACTGAGCCTAAAAGGTAAACTTTTTAGAAGGAAAAGTGCTTCAGAATGTTTGGGGGGAGTTCAGAGTTTTGTTGTTGTGAGCTTTTGGGGCTTTGTTTTGGACAAGTCTCGCTTAAATGAACACTACAATGACAAGCTGTGGGTGACTTATCTTTTACTTTTCTACAGGTAGGCCAACCAGTCTAGGTTGTGCTGCTCTTCATTGTCAGGAATTTATAAACAGAGTGTTTTAAAATGTTTTAACAGTATGCTTCTGATAAATACCTGTCATTTTTATTCTTAATTTTTGTGAATTAACTACTTTCATCATATAAGAGAAAAAAATATTTAAGCTGAAGCAAAGCACTACCATAAATAAACATTTTTTCAGTACTCTACTCAACTTTGATATTTTAAGGAGGTAATAGAGAATTGATTTCAGAAGAGATACTGCCTTATATGCACTTATGTTGAGTATTGTAGCTGATCCGCTTCATTCTAACAGCTAATGCAAAGTCAGCTCTGGAATACATCTGGTATTATAGTTCCTTAAGCATCTTGGGGTGTTATTGAAATTTTGAGTTTTGAGATTGCTATATTGGAAAGTGAAAATACTATAATTCCATTTAAATTGCTATCATAGAAGGTTTAGTTCCTATCTTTTTCCTTTTCCACAGGGTGAATCAGTGAAATACTTCTTGGATAACCTGGATCGGATTGGTCAGCTGGTAAGGCAAATTTTCTTTCTGGAATAGAAGAGCTCAAGGATATAAGACATGAATCATAGCCCACCCGGGCTATGTCTCTGTAAGGAGGCGTGGAGGAGAAAGGACAGGAAATAATCTTCCTAAATAGCAACATTGCCAAGTTTCTGAATAACAAATTGCTCTATAGTGGTGAGCCAGGCCACCAGCTGCAGTAGTACATGTTGCTCTACTTGCTGCTTGTTGTGAAGTGAGCGTGGAAGAAGTGTTTCGACTAAAGTTTGCGCAGAGTGCTTTGTAAAAATGATGTCCTTTGTAAAAGAAAAACTTATTAAAAAAAATTGTGAAAAATTAATTTTTAAAAACATCATTCAGCGATGATTTGGAGATCTGTTTTAACGTTTTAACAAACAGAACGTGTATGGTGATAACATCGATAAGAAATTTGTTGTGATAAGATAAACTTCTGTATGAAAATTGGAGGCTTGAAGGATAAAATGTGAATATTTGTCCTGTATCAATCTTCTGGTAACCTTTTCCAAGCATGTTGAGATAATTGGTTAACAGTCCTTAATTTTGAAGCTGAATGTTCATTGTTCACCTGATGTATTTCAAATCCATTGTACTAGTGAAATACTGAAGAGGCTTTTGGTTTTTTTTTTTGTCACTTTGATACTGTGGGTTTTTTCTAAGCAATTAATAGACATTTGACACTCTTCTTTCTTTTGCAGAATTATTTCCCCAGCAAACAAGATATTTTGCTGGCTAGAAAAGCCACCAAAGGAATAGTAGAGCATGATTTCATCATTAAAAAAATACCCTTCAAGATGGTGGATGTAGGTGGACAGAGATCTCAGCGTCAGAAGTGGTTCCAGTGCTTTGATGGAATAACTTCAATTTTGTTCATGGTCTCCTCCAGTGAATATGATCAGGTTCTTATGGAAGACAGGCGCACAAACAGACTTGTGGAGTCCATGAATATATTTGAGACAATAGTCAATAACAAGCTTTTCTTTAATGTTTCTATTATCCTATTCCTCAACAAGATGGATCTTCTTGTGGAGAAGGTAAAGACTGTGAGCATTAAGAAGTATTTCTCGGACTTTAAGGGTGACCCTCACAGGCTAGAAGATGTTCAGCGTTATCTGGTGCAGTGCTTTGACAGAAAGAGGAGAAACCGCAGCAAGCCGCTCTTCCATCACTTCACCACTGCCATAGACACTGAAAACATCCGCTTCGTGTTTCACGCTGTGAAGGACACCATCCTTCAAGAGAATCTGAAGGATATTATGTTGCAGTGAAGGAGAGCAGCCCGTATTCTGTTAAAATTTGCCGGAGGGTTAGATCAAAGTTTTTATTCTTTATGGCCCTTGCATGTGGTGTAGGACCCATGCTATCTACTTGGCTCAGGAATGCTGTAAACTAGCCAGTCCAAACAGACGAGCTATAGGCCGAAGGAATCAAATGTTGATGTTAGCTACTGAATCATTTGGACTAGAAACACTACTGAAACTGGCCATTGTAGGTGTTCTTTACCTAGTTTGGAATACTGAATAACATAACCACCTTCTGCCTTCTTAGATTTTTTTTTCTCTGAGAAACCATGTAAGGAAGACACTTTGTTTTAAATGAATATGTTTATTTGCAAAGACACTAGTAATACAAACTGCCTTTTTTGTAGTTTGGAGGTGCTGAATTAATCAAACTAATCTAAAACATAACAAGATTGGTAGCTGTATTGGTGAATGTTAACGAAGTTGTGTTCTTAACAACCTTGGGTATGTAACTAGGTCTTGTGTGCGTATTCAGCTTTGCCAAGGATCTGGAGTCCACTTTTCAAGGTGGATGCACAGCTCTTGTCTGAAGGTTTTGCGTGAGTCTCCTGAAGCAAAGGCCTGAGACAGTCTTTATAAAGGAAACCAGTACTGGAGGAAATTGAACGGGAAATCTAAGACATGGCTAATATGGAGAAAGGTTTATTTTGCACTATGTGTCAAGGGTATTACGCCATGGGGAAACAGATTTCCCTGGTAAAGCAGCCTGTGCCAGACCATCTGAACATGCATGTGGACACCAGGTCCTGTAGTGAGATGCACTTCATGCCAATTCAGCCCTGCTCTCACACCTGGAACATTTGACAGCAGTTGTGGAGGTTTTGTATCTCATGTGACAGGGCTTTATCTGCATTCAGAAACATGAACTCTGATTAAACTATTGAGCAGAGGTTTTGGTAGTATGGCAGCTGCTTGACTAGCTCCAGAAAGCTGACCTTATGGGAAGAGTGAACACTCTAGAGATCCCAGTTTTACAACTGCACTGATATATTTGGACAGCAGGACCTTGCTGTAAAATTAGCCCTTAATCTGTGTCTTAATGGGATCTTTAGCCTGTATTAATGCACATGTAATTAGGAGTACAGTCAAGTTTAGAGTTGCCCATTTCAGGCAATGGTTTGTGTGTAAAATTGCAACAGGCTACGATTAATGTTGTTTTATGAACTGTTAATTTCCTAGCTTTCTCCAACTCATGTAACTATGAGGTGCCTTTCCATGTACAGATATGTCAGATATTTTTTGTTGCAGTGGGGTACATGGACAAACTTAGGATCTGCCTTTTATTTCAACGTTCTAGTGGTGTCTTTTAGCTAATTTTTAACCATAGCTTACTGTGCAATTTGTGTCATAGTTTTATCTAAGAATAAAAGCTGAAGGGCTATTCATACCCATACAAAGTCAGCAGGTTCCCTGGAGTTCTTATCCCCTTTGAGACTGTAATGGCATGTCAAAACAAGCAACATTTTACTTCAGCTGGTAATCCAATGGGAAATGTGGTCTTAAAAAAAACCTGTTCCTTTGTCTTTTCTTAGTAATTTGGACAAAATCTGAAATTTTTTTTTCCCTCTGAAGTTTGTGAATGTTCAGATTGGTGTATAGTTTCCTAATGTAGCAATCTGGATTTCTTTTTCTGCAGATTTCAGAGTAAAAAATACATGGCTATTTTATAATGCTATGTAAAGCACATAGTACTGAGGTAATAAGTTAAAATTTACAGACAGGAAAATCAAATTTAAATTTAAACATCCATTACTTAGCAAACTTAAACAGAAATTAGCTTCCTTGTCAGAAGTCTTTTTTTTTTTTTTTAACCCACACCAAGTCTGTCTTTTTAATATTTATTCATTTTTAATGTTGAAGGGAAAATGTCATGAGAATCGCCAATTTTCAGATGGGGAAAAATCTTAAAATTATTACTTTTTAGAAGGTCAATGTTTCAACACTAATTGATGCAAGTAACAGCTTGCTCATTGTAGAGGGTTCACTGCTCTAAGCTAGCCCATCTGCTTGAGTGGAGACTCCTTTCAATACTTCCAGATATTCTTGGAGTGCTAAGTAGTGACCTCCACTTCAAACAGACATTTGACTTTATTTCCTAATTTGTTGTGAGTTTTATTGCTTCACTAAATTTTCTGGATGGGTTAATGCGTTTGTTTTCTCAGTTGAGTTAAACATTCCCTTTCAACTATATCTTTCTAAAGCATTACCTCAGTTTTATGTCTGCATCTACTGTAGTTTTACCTGGGAGGCATTGCGTGGGATTTCCTGTTTTGTTTTTCCCTTCATGGTCATCTATGGTTTCGTATCCTTAATCACCTTGCGGATTTAAAACTAAGAGCAGAGCTAATAATGCAATGTATGTTTATCTAAGTAACTTAATCTGTTGCACCTGGAAAAGAAACAGCATGAGATGTCTCTTATTGAGCTGTCAAGCTTGCTAGTAAACTTTTTTATGAGATACGGCAATTTTGCACAATATATCAGAGTTTTAGGGAACCAATTTGATGACCTCAGGCCCACTATTGCCCTTCTTTCTGTTAATGAAATGGGCTTCAGCACAAAGCTCTAGGCTGCAGGTGGAAATCAGTAGTTTTGGCTGTATACAATCTGTTTTTTGAAGGCTCTGTTTTCTGCCCAATTTTGGATGGGTGTTAGTGATTCACACCAAGAATGCAAGATGAAGAAAAACTCTTTGCACAGGTCAGGTGCTTCTGAAGTTTCCAACAGGTATGACCCATGGCTGTTCGAGGGAGAAGAATTTCTTTAAAGTGGCAGGTGCTACTGCTGCTGCTAAATACTCCATCTGCTTCTTGCCACAGCTGAGATTTTGGGTGGTTTTGTTTTCCCAAGGTAAGTGGTAGTACAAGAAAGCCAGAAATTCATATTATGGAACTCAGTAAATTACTAACACAGAATTTAAGTGGCTTAGGTTTTACAACCCTGTCAGGACAGGGTTGATCCATTGCTCTCAGTGCTTTCCCAAGAAACAACTGCAACTTTATTTTAAGTGACATCCTGAAGAACTTAGCAGGTAAACACAGCTGGAGAGAACATCTTTTTTGTTAACTTTATAGGGTTATTGTTCATTTGGCTAGTCAGGAAATGGGTCACAGGCAGGATGATAATCAGATGAAGCCCTTGAGCAACTGCTTTAAAAACCTTTTTCTGTCCCTGCTCTGATACCCGCAGGACATTGGCGGGGGTGTTTCAAATGTGTTGTCTCTTGCAAGGACAAAGGGAGGAAGTGCTTGCAGCATGTGCATGCAGGAGACATTTGTGCAATCTTGCAACTTGGGGAAAAAAACTAACTATTGGGAGTCTTTTATTAAACACTGCTTTGTATTTGGTGTCCTGATGGCAGGACTTTAAACTCAGTATAGAGTGTCAGTACCATTTCTTCAAGCTGATGCTATCATTTTCTGAACAGGCTAATTTCTAGATGGCATTACCAATTGAGATAGTGAATTGGAATTAACATTTTTTTATTTTATTTTCAGAAGTGATTTGTATAAATGGCATCTTTAATAGGCAATTGTCACTTTATAGTTTTAATGTTGAAGATACTGAAATTATTGATTGCTCAACTTTACAGCCTATGAAGAGGTGTTTAATTTGACACTAAGTACTGGTCTTATTTCATCCAGTACAGCAACATAGATTATTTGACTTGCTAATTTTGATAAATATATTTAGGTTTTAAAAGTGCTGCATTCAAACCTAGAACTAGACATGATACAAGCATGAAGGAGCTCCTGAAAATGAACTTTTTTTTGCAGACTTTCAGAGCTAACTTACAACTGAACTTCAACCAAGCAGACATAGTGCAGAAATGTGTATTGATTGCAAGAAACTGTAGGGAAGTAGCGTACTAAGATCTCATCTATACATGGCACTGCAGATGAAAACTTCACGTTAGCAATGTACCTGAAGTAGTTCTTGGTGTGAAAGAGAGTCCATTTGGAGCAGTTCCCCTCCAACCCCCCCAGCTGTTCAGTAGTTCTGGTTACTGTAATTTGCAAAGAATTCTAGAATCAAAAGTAATCAAAGGAACAGATGTGGAACCACTGGAGAAATGAGCAGCTTTTTTTAATAACAGACAATTGTCTTCCACTGAAGACATTTTTTTTTTTTTCATGTGCTCTTTGCCGCCTTTGGATATCTGTCTTTCTAGATGTTAAGTTCCATCACAGGCACATTTTGACATCTTTTCTATGTATGGACTTTCCAGTTTTGCAGAGAGGAGGGAAATCTACTGCAGCAAATTATAGGAAGTCTGTAAAAGGCCCCTCTGGTTTTCAGATAGTGAGTTTTGACCCCTGACATAGCTTTGCTTATGTCTTCAAATTTTCAGCAGTACTTGCTGGTTTGGTGGACAATTTGATGCGTGCCAACTTGAGACAAAATCAAGATATACAAGAATACCTCCATACAGCACAGCTTGCCATAGCAACTAAACCTTGATCTCTCAGTGAAAACTATGTTGATTCCTGTAGGTTTACTTACTGTTAGTCTCTTTTATGTCATTTTTCTAGTATCAAGTCATGTGGGATAGTCAGGGGATTTCATGTAGCACTGCCAACTCTTTACCTCAGTATAGTCTTTATTAATTCTGTAACACAGGAAGTGGTGGGCAGGGTGTTTCAGTAGCAAATGTAGAACATCTGAATTAAATGTATTTTTAACAGATTTTTAGGGAGCGTCCATTATAGGACAAGAGTCTTGACTGGCATGGTCTGCGCCAGACTTGGGCTGAACTAATATCATCTCCGCACATTACCAGATGAGGACTGTCTAGCTTAGTGAGGAAATATATTGGCAAGAGAATACAAGACCCGGTGCTTTTTAATATTGCCTGTTTTGTAATTAGCTGGGGTGATCTCTGCTTTGTGCTGTGAAGTGGACACTTTTTTTTGACACTTTTTTTTTTGCGTAGATGGAAATGAGTAAAGCCAGGATATTTGGAGCTGAACCTGCTGCTCTGCTAACCAGGTGATGCTGTCTCTTTGCTCATCTTGGTAGTTGAACAGTTTAGCTTGATTATTTAAGTTTTTATCTTTCTAATGGCATTTGGAAAGCAGTGTTCAAGTTTGTGTGTTGATATGCTTGTCTTTGTATTGAGTGGGGAGGAGTATGGAGGTACTAGACTGCCGATGCTGGTGGTTTTGTGCTTGGCTTGACACCCTGTATCACAACCAAGCTCTTGGCACACGCCTGTAGGTCTCATCTTCTGTCTGATGTGAAAACAATCACAGTCAGACAAGGAAGAGCAGCACTGATTTCCAAGATGGATATTCTGGTAAAAAGCCAAAGTATGTCGGAAGGGAGCAAGAGAGGGGAGCTATTTTTCAAACACATCCCGAAAGCTGATGGTGCTTGAAGACTGTGTATTGAAATGAAATGCGTTGACCCCAGACACTGTGACTGACTCCAGGAGGGCTGTTGGCTGCATGTGTGTGTTACAGCAGCGTGCTGGTGCTGCACACCCTGCCAGTGTAAATCTCTCTTCATCTGCTCGTAAGTGGGTGTTAAAACTCAATTTCTTCCAAGATAGGGTATGCAAATCTCTGTTCAGACAATGTATCTTGCTCCATTCTAACAGCTACTTATCCTTTCTTCAAGATATCAGACTGTGAGAAGTATTTCAGGGGAATGGCAAGCCAAGAGATGTTTTCGTTCTTTAAATGAAAGCTACAATTTGAAGGAAAGCAAAATTTTGGGGGGGTAAGTAGGACTTGAGGAAAAGCTTATGAAGGAAGTAACTGATTTTGACTAGCATTGCTTCTCTGCTAATGCTTCCCATAAATCTTTTGTGCTAAGTTTGTGTGCAGGTAATTTGGCCCAAAAGCTGAGGGAAGATAGCAGGGAGAGAGGAGGGATGTGGAAGACAAATGATCTTTTGGTAGTTCACAAGGCTTGGAAAGTGTGCGTGGTAGACTTGGGGTTGACAACTTGTGTTCAGACTTCCATTCACCTTGGAGCCATTACAGTCTATAGGATAAAAAGTTTTTTTTTTTCCAATGAACTTGCTACATTATCTGGAGTGTGTACTGAGCTTGAAGTGATGATACACATTAAGCAGTATTTCCGGGGACTCCACTTAACAAAATGGCTAGTATTTATTGCTCTTGTGATGAGTTGTCTTGTTTATGGAATCAATATGTATGAAAGCAAATTGAGAAAACACTAAGTTATCTTGTGACACAATTATGTAGATAGGAAGCCGACTGAAATGTTATCCTTTGTTCCGCAGTTTACTTGCTCTGTGGTGCCTATGCATTCTAACACACATACTATGCAATATCATTCTTTTTTAAACCAGTTCACTACATTGGGCAGGAAAGGCCTGAGTTTAGCCTTAATTTTCTAAAGATTCACAGAAAAGTACTTTAAAAAAAGAACAAAAAAAAAGTGACAAAAGGATGTGAAAAATGCATAAAATAAAAGCACAGTTTTAGACTGCTCACATAAGTGTCTTTCTAGCACCAAAACAGCATCCACAATAGAAGCAGCTACTTGCTGTGATAGTTTCAATTTATGAAAACTGTGTACTAGATAAAATTATATTGTGATGTGTAAAAAGTGTATTTTATAGCTTTGGTGACTTAGTTTACTGTTTTGTATATATGAATTTTATAAATCTATTAAAACATGACTCGTTATACTGTTCTTTATGGGTTATATATTTCAACCGAGTCTAGAGAGTGACTTTTTTCGCTTTGTTCCAACATTTTTTGCAGAAACTGCTTTTTGAATAAATTATAGCATGGGCCATGTGAAACTACAGCTGTCATACAATAAAATCTTGCTCTGTAATCTTTATAATCTCCCACCTCTCCACTTCTGGTCTGAATTGTGTCCAGGAATTGACAGCAGGTGAAACATCACCCTGTGTAAAATGTACCACTCGTTCATCTGCGGCATTTCACTAGGGTTTAGACATTTGAAATGATGGGAAGTGGAAGGGAAGATGCAGCTAGAGGATTTTGTGCCTTGTCCTGAAAGCTCAACCAGGGAAGCTAGGAATCAGTTTTAGACTGATTTATCTGCCGCTGGGTAGGGTTTGGTAATAGGCATGAACTGCCCTTGTTGCTGTCCTGGTGCCCTGTCCCTCTGCCGGACTTGCTTACGTGTGAACCCATCTACTGCTCTGGCGACCACTGACCTTCGGAGAGTCTTCAGCAGCCTCCTCTCTCCATGCCAGCACCCGGGCGTCAACGAGGTCTGCCAGGATTTGAGCCCCGGTTCTTAGGATTGCCGCTAACCTTTCCTCACTTGTGCTATGAAAGGTCAGCTCTGACAGATTTTTATTGCAAATCTTAGAGACGTTTCTTGTGTAAACTCCTAATGCGCAGTTACGTTGGCAGGTGACAAGCCGAACCACTTCTTGGAGCATTGCTCGTCCTTTTGACTAAACTCTGGAAATACTAAGTTCTCAGCTACATTTTGCTTTTGGGAATGATCATTTTTCCCAAGAGGTGCTAAGTCAGGTACCAATGCATGTTGTCACTGTTTAGCTTCTCTCAAAATACAGTCAATTCGAATTTCTTTTTATTCAGATGTGAATAAGCATCTCCAGGTGCTGCTACAAAGATTTTTTGTATGTTGGTTTGTTTTAATGGAGTTTCTCTGCTGTCCAAACTGCTTGATCTCTAAAGCTTTAACCAAAATAAGAAATGCATTGTCTGTTTTGGACAAGCTGAGCTGGTAAGTGAGGCTCGTGTCAGTGATGGCATTGAAAATAGCTGTTATTAGTAAGCAAGAGCTCTTCCCCCAAAATCCCTGCTTTCCCAGCAGAGCTGTCACAAGTCTGAGAGCTGAATGTCATGTAAGGAATTTCCTCTTGTTCTGGGACATCCCTGGGCTGCTTTGCTATGGTAGAAAGCTGCCTCTCTCCCGTAGCCTTCTCTCTAACCCTCTGGCAGTGCTGTCACTCTGCAATAAGGGCATCTGCTTGGAAAACTGCTGAGGTTCATCCTGGTGAGTTGCTACAGAATCAAGTTGGAGCAAGCAAGGTTCACCAAAAGAGGTAAGTCCTTGCTTAAAACAGTACGTCCATGAAAGCACCAGAAGAGCAAGCAAGGGGTCCATACGTGGCTTTGCGATCCAAGTGGTGACAGTTTGGGGGTTGCTGCGGCTCCCGAAAGCTCTGGGATGAGCCGCAGAGCCACGGCCTTGGAGGCAGCCAGGAGGCGGCAGCAGCGGCTCCGGCTGCAGCGCGGCCCGGCACGCAGCCCGGAATTCCAGGAATTGCCATCATCCGTCCCGAAGGCAGAGCTCCCTTTCTCTCCCTGCGTGAACCACGCTGACGTGAAGCTGGTTTTCCTTGGGGTGAGTTTATGAACACAGAGCGCCTGTTTTACTCACCTGTAAAAGTTGATCTCGGGCTGTTCTGGAGTGCTTCCCCCCGCAGAAGCAGCGCAGGGCTCCTGAGGCCCTCTCAGCCGGTGGCTGCCCTCGCGCTCGTGTCCCCTCTCCCCTCCCAGCCGGGCCACCCTCATCTCTCCCCGCTCCCCCCTGCTTTGTGGCTGCTAAATCTGAGGTATTTTCAGATGTGCCAATCCTGAGGCTCGGCTGCAGGCACTCGTGAGCGTTATCGGTGCTGAGCAAACCGGGGATGGAGAGGGTCGGCCTTCCCCAGAGCCGAAAACCTGCCAGCCGCTTGAGCTCCGTCCGTAAATACCTCTCGGGCAGGGAGAGGGGATGTAGGCGCCGGTCCCTTTGCAGGTAACGGTCAGCGAGTTGTGTTTTGGTGCCGGTCTGCAGAGGAAGTGAGTCGGCGCTCGCGGCTCCGGGCCTGGAGGGGTGTGAAGGAGCAGCGCCGGGAGCCGCGGCCGCCACAGGCAGCCCTCACACTGGCGCTTTTCTTCAGGGCGGAGCGGCGGCCAGGGAGCCTCCGGCTCTGCTCCCTCTGCCCCGTCCTCTGCCTCCCCCCGGCCCCGAGCAGCAGCCCGTCCGCAACAGCCGGCGGATGGGGAGGAGACCCGGATCACGAGGAAGATGAGGGTACGGAGCAGCAGTGTAAAGGGAGAACTTTCCTTCTGCCTTGTCCCACCTCCAGCATCCCTTCCCTCGCCCTGGCTTAACTGTTCGGGTGGCCCAAGCGCCTGCGTGGACGTGTCTTGGGTTGAGCACGATCCCCTTCTTCGCTGCCTTCGGGCAAAAGGAGACGTGGCCTCAGGCTGCAAGTGCCGACACGGACCTTGGCGTGGGTTTGGGCCGGCACTGCGGCTTTCGGCCAGCGTAGGAAAAGCCCTTGGAGGACAACAGCAAACATATACGTTAGGAATCTCAGAAAAAGAAACACATTTTATTCCTGTGCGGAGCTCCTGTCTTTCTCTGAGAGCAACAATTTGTGCCAAGAAAGATCAGAAGCAGAGCAAAAAGGTGACCAAAGCCATGTGAGCCCAACCTGAGGCAGAGCCGCACTAGTTTTCCTCCCACCTCCAGCGATGCGGGGACGATTCCCCTTTGGACAGTTTTCTCGAGCTCAGTTTCCTCCGGAGAGAGGAAAATTTGTCTCCGAGAACTTTCCGCAGCCCCGCGTTGTCCCTCGCGAAGGGCAGGTCCTTCCTCAGGGCGGGCAGCTGCCCCGTGAACATCTCCCACTTGGCCAGCGCGTCCACAGTCCGGTCCACGCGCGCCAGCTCCTCCTCGGAGACGTCCCTCTCCAGGGCGGCGATGCAGCTCTCCAGCCACAGCTCGTACTCCCGGATGGCGTCGGCGGGCCGGGCGCCGAGCGGGGCCTGGCCGCGCGCCTCGCCCGGCGAGCACGGCCGCTCGTCCGCATCCAGCTCCGGCGCCACGGACAGGGCCTGGCTGCACGTGTCCGGCGTCAGCGGCTCCGACAGGGAGGTCACCGCCTCCGAGTCGTTCTCGCAGCACAGGCCCGAGTCCGAGCTGAACGGCAGGAGGTCCTCGGAGGCCGACAGCTCGGCCGCCTCTTGCCTCGGCCAGCCCGACAGCACCGTCTGCGTCCAGGCGTAGAGCTTCTGTGACGAGAGAAATGGTTCCCTTGTGGAGAACGGCAGAGAACAGCCACAGCTTTCCCAAGGCTTGTTGGATGAACCTCGTCATCCCGGCGCCTCGGCGGGAGGTGCTGCCGTGTTCCCGGCTAGCAGAAGGGGGGTTACCCTACAGAGCAGGGGCTTTCTTGCTCCCTCCTTTCCCTGGAGCCCCTGTCTGAAGCCGAGCGAGCCCATGGCTCTCCTGCCGGGGTGGAAGGAGAGAAATGGCACAAACTCCCTCCCCTGGATCCACCGCAGAGCTGCTCGGCAGGGAGCTGGGGCTGTGCTGGGGCTCCTGAGATAAACGGGAGCATCTCCTTTCGTGGCGTTACCGCCTCCGCTGGCAGCACGCGCTTCGTTGCAAAGAGCAGCTCTCTGCCTCGGAAGCCGAAATGCACCAGAGGGAAGGCTGGGCTCCAGGAAAGAACTAATGAAAGGAAAATGTCTGAGACAATTTCCTTTCTAAATATTAAATGCCACAATGGGGCATACAAGGGGCTGCCTCTGGCACGTTTATTCCTTAAGCCTTGGGGAATGAATCACAGTGCTGCAGTCATCGCCGGATAAAAGGTGATCTCTCTGTCTAGCTTCTTAGCATGTGCTTTTCTTGCATGCACGCCTGTGTTTTTCAGCTTTTTCACACCCTGGTGGCCTATTTCTCTATTTTCTTTTCACAGCTCCCAGCTGATGCCCTTATGCAGACCTGCAATTGCTATGAGAAACACCGTGGTGGCACGTAAGGGATATGAGGTTGAAACGTCCCCCGTGTCGTGCTGGGCACGGCGATGGCACCGAGTCCCTCAGCCCTGTGGAGCTCCCTTGTCCCCGGCTCCCCGCTTCTCCCTCCCCCGTCCTCCCCTCTTGCTCTCTCTTTGGGCAAGTGACAGAAAAGATAAAGAGCTCAAATTGAGGGGGTGGGAGAAGTCGTCCCTCTTTCTCATTTCAGTCTGTGCACGGAGCCTCAGGGAAGAATTTCATACAGGAATAAAATGGCCTCTTTCAGACAAGTTAAGCCACCCTGCCCCCTCCCTCTGGGGCAAGAACAAATGCAAAGGGACAACTTCCCTCCTGCCTGGTCCTACCTCCAGCTCCCTTCCCTCCCCCGGGGCCAAAAAACAAAGACGGCGCCAGACCCTGCAATGGGAGCTGCACTAGGGAAAGGGACAGTGATAGTGTTTGAAAGTTGGAACCAGCCCAGAATGTTTCAAGATCTCTTAAAATTCCCAAGACAAGTGAATTTCGGGAAGAACTGCGACTGTTACGAAGCACATTTCCCAAGAAGAGAAAAAGCTGCTGAGATGAGGATTGATTAATTAGGTCAAAAGCAGAGGATGATTAACTCAAAATCACTACAAAAAGACCAAAAAATTTCCCTACCTCTCAGTCTCTGGGTGGCTTATTTGATTCAAATATCTGAATGTTTTTCATGGCTGCAGCCTCATTTTTCTGTTCTTGTGCTTAACCAGAAAGAGATAACCTCTTTGCACTTTTTCATGCAGGAGCGTTTTAGATGGATACCCACGGTGAGCAAATCACTAGGAATAAAACCCATTGCCTGATGTTCCACGGGGCTCCAGTTCGAGTACCAGGCTGGTCTGAGCCTGTCAGCAGCAGCTTCTCTCAGTGCAAAGTGCTGCAGCTCAGCCCTGGGGGACGGAGCTGTGCGTGGAGGTAGGGACCGCCGCGCTGTGGCACCTACAGGTACCTCCTTTTTGCTGCATTCTTAGTGCAAAATGCTATTTGCTATTCTGACCAGAGAGTGCATCCTTAGCAAAGCCAGTTTGATTGGTTTTGCATGGGAATTTTTCAAGCCTGGGGTGGTAACCGCATCATCAGGGCAGCCACGCTGTGCCCAAGCTACAACAGCCCACCAAGGATCAGCAGCGGTGGGTTAGGGCATGTGTCCCCTGCAGCATTAGCCGATACTGCAAACTAATATAGGTGCTGGATAGAGCTAGAACAGGAGGAAACTTTGGTCATGGTGAGTAAATACAATGTGATTTGATTTGCTTTCGGTTTTCAAGGTAACTCCCACTGAAGTGATTTAAAGCTTGGATTTGGCCAGCCACAGCCCCTCCAAACATAGTCTGCAGGTAGCTCTGCTTTCTGTTCTGCTGTAGTCTCCAAACGCTCTGTGATCTCTCTTATCTAGTTACCAGCTGTCTAATCCATCCCTGGCATTTTACCTCGTGCCTCGATGCAGGAGTGAAGTCCCTCATGGGGATTATCCCAGCTGGACTAGTCAGGCTTTGCTCTGTCTAGCTGAGCTTGTCATCGCTGGGAAGCAGGTGCAGCATTTGAGACGTGAATCCTTTCTACAGGTTTGTGTTCATGGTGGCCAGGGGATGCTCAGCCAATTACAGAATTAACTGAAGTTGTAAAGGGACAACATTTCTAGAAACGCTTAATGTAGGTGGCAGTTTTCTAGCAAGTAGTAAGTGATTGAAGAGGTCAGGCTGCTGTTCATTCCCCTGTTTTTTGGGCAATTTGGGGGGATCTCTCAGGTTTAAGTGAGGGCCACAGAGGCAGAGAGGGGTCCAGCGGTGCAGTGGACACACAGACAAGCAGCAAAATCAAGAGCTTGTTCTTTGGCCACACACTTTGAGGTGCCTCTGTGTGAGCGATTGCAAGGGGAATGAAACAGGCAGCATCCCTGTTCTCCTTCTGCACAAATCTCTTACAGATACAATCCACAGGCTTTAAAAAAAGCAACCATGGAAAATCCTGTCTCTGAGCATGAGGCATGTCAGATGGGGGAAATTAGAGCCAAGGAGCAGATAGGCTATGGAGTGAGAGTGGTAGGATTATTTATAATCCACCAACCATTTGGTTACTGAATCTGGCCCTTCAGACAACAGGCACAGACACTCCTTTCTGGTGCCAAGGCAGTGTTAGTGCTGTTCTTCATGGTGTTAAATGTGGTGTCAGCAGTTGAAAGCAGGGAGAGAGGCAAAAGATCAGTCTGGGACCCTCCCTTGGTTATGGAGTACCCTATATAATAAGTCGGGATCCTTCCTTATATTTTTAAACAAAGGAACTGCAGCAAAGAGCCCACCTAATATTTTCACTCTGCTCCCAACAGCCCCAGAGAGGCAGAGAATGTTGCTGACACCCAGAGAAGGGCACAGAGTTGGCAAACACCGTGTCTGACTGCAGCTCCGGCTGCACTTGCTCCGCTTGAAACCTGCCCACCCTTCCTGGCCTTGTTTTCCGGAGCCATAAAACAGGGTAGGACAGTTGCACTCTCTCTTTTTGTGAACACTGCAGCTCTAGAGGTTGCGTAAAGAGCCAGGAGACAGTCACAGGCAGTGTACAAAATACCCCCCCATTTAGGCATCATCGTTGCTCTCCGTTTACCCCCCTGCTCCAGGAAGGGCCGGCGGGTCCGTCTCACCCGGTAGCGCTCGACGAGCTTGAAGCCCACGACGTGCTGCAGCTTGCGGAGGCAGATGGGACAGGGCTCCAGGGGCCGCAGCAGGGCCTCGTCGAGGCTCAGCGCGCCCTGCATGATGCACTGCAGCCAGCGGCAGGTCCCCAGCCCCATCAGGTGGCAGATCTCGTGGCAGGTCACCTTGCGGGAAAGCAAAGACTGCTTTGGTGGTCACTCAAGCCTCCTGCTCTCACCACCCCTGCTCCGTGGGGCAGAGATGGGTTTTACCCAGGCCCGAAATACAAACCCTACACCTTAAGAAATGCAGGACGTTGCTCATCCTACCTTACAGCACTGGACCATCTCAAGGGCGCTGAACGGCACCGTTCGCTCTCTGCTTTCCTTGCTGGCTTCGCACAGCCCTTCCTTCTGCACCAGGGGAGTCCAGTTGCTGCAGCCAGATGGGGGGAAATCCCCCGACAGTCTGGCAAAGCTGCAAACTCCCACTTCTGTAATGAGAGGCACGTACAGGTGAGGCGCTGGCGCTCTTGTGCCTGCCCCTCACCTTAGGTAGCATGAAAAGAAAGCAGTTGTGGTGCAATTTTAGCGCGCTGTGCTTCACTGCACAGCGAGCACCAGGATGTACCTCCCCAAGGGTTTCTAGTGCATCAGGTTCCTTTGCTTAAAACAGCAGCCTGACTCCTATTTTTAAATTGCAAGAAAAAAAGAAAAACAAAAATATGCCGTGCCTCTTACTAGGAAGCTGAATGGAATTTTGCGGATAAG
>VZSV01000059.1:2485440-2504825 GCA_013398735.1 Nothocercus julius | reverse complement strand
TTTTTGTTTTGTATCCTGTGCTAGGAGATCATCAAATGCAAATCCCACCTTGTCCGGGCAGGAATTTGCTGAATGTGAAGCTCCAGGTCTCACATGGGTAAAGGTCCAGCAGTGTGAGTCCCAGGACACACAGGGCATCCATGGGCTTGTTGTTCTTCAGGAAATTCAGGATCCCATCTGGTCAAATATGAGAGAGACATCCGTTAAAGTGAAGGCCTGAGGAGCCAGATTTCCTCCTGCCAACAGAAAGGAGCCTGTAATCCAAGCCACAGATTGACAGAGCTGCTGGACTCTGTATCTCCAATAGAAAATCACTGATCTATGGCCATTTCTGTCATATTCAGTTAAGGAGATTCTGAGCACTGCGTTAAACCAAATTAAAACTAAGGGTAGATTCCTGCTTTGTTGTGGGGCAAATTCAGCACTAATCTGAGGAAAGAAATGCCTGGAACTGTAGGAATTTCCCTATGGGCATCTGAGGGCTGCCCTGTAGCAGACCCATTGCTGCAGCCCTGGTCCTTGCAGAGCACAGGCTGTCCCGGTACCTGGAAACCACTTGTTCCAAAGGGATGTTTGTCAGCCAGGAAACCCATCATCTCTCTAGGGATCTGGGTGACACCTGAACTCTGATTTCCTGCCATGAAAGGCCAGTGTGGTCCCCACCTGCACCACCCAGGCTGTTAATTTACTTTGGCTTTGGACAAGAGGTGGAGTGCTCGGTGTATGGGCAGTCCGCAGCCCTTCCCTTGGAGCCCGTTTAACCACCGTGCAGCGCGGGATCTAAACGCTGCCACCGATAAGGGCAAACAGCACAGGAAAATATGGCAAAAAATGTTTCGTTTTTCATTCTTGTTTCCAGGCTCCAAGTGATGACTTTTCCATATCAATAGCCTTTCTCCCCGCTTGCTCCCTTCCTCCCCGCTCCAGGATTTTTCAGACATTTCCAAAGGCTCTGCCGGCCTTACCTGCGTGCAGCTGCACTCGGTCCGAGTCCCGGCTGTGGCGGTAGCAGCAGTGGATCGAGGAGACGGGGATGGAGGGAAGGCACTTGACGCGGAGGCCCAGGAAGAAGGACTCGACGCAGCTTTGCAGGGAATCGAGCAGTGAGAGCCCCACGGGCCCTTCTGTTAAGTCTGTGGAGAGAAGATGCGTGATCAGTGTCTTGAAGCCAAGGGGAACCGTGAGGTCTGCAGGGGTGTCCCCAGGGCTGACTGCAGCAAATGGGGAGGAACGGCCGACTCGTTCAGCAGTGAGTGGCTTGCTATGAGGTGCAGGGAACAGCTGGAAATGATTATATAGATACTGAAAGAGAAGCGGGGGCTCTTTCAGAGGAGCTGATACCTCTCGTAACAGAGCAGATGTTCCAGGAAGTTTTTCTCTGAGATATACGTTGTGCAGAAAGATTAACCATGGGGTGAGGGGGATTGAATTTTTATTTTTCATTAACTTGCAGGGATATTGCCAAGATAAATGGGCTTTTAAACTAAGAGAAGTCACAGAATTGTTGTTTTATTCAGCATTATTTTAGCTACATATACATATATATATATATATATATATATATGTATTCAAAGCAGGTCTCACCCAAAGGCACACATGCATTCATGGCATTTGCAGGAGATGTTTACTGACAGTTGCCATTGTAGCTTGGGACTCTGGCCTGGAGGCACGTCAGAGCCTTGGATATTACAGATGTATCTTTATGGTGGCAGTTTCCTTTGCCGGGTTAGTCCTTACAAGGGGCCAATGGGTATTAGTGTGCTCAGCACCACCCACCTCCCTCCCTGCCTTTCTGGGTAGCTCAGTCAAGACACCGTGTTTTCTTAGCCCACGTTACCTATCGGCTGCAGGTAAATGTGCTTGCGATAGAAGTTCTGCTTCCTCCTCAGCATGGAGTGGTAGAAGGTTTCAAAGTCTTCTGGGGCATCGGGATGGCTGAGGAGCCAGTCGAAGGCCGTCCTGATGAGCAGCGAGCAGAAGAGCGTTCGCTGGGGGTTGTAGGCTTCCGAGAGGAACAGCTTCTCCGCGCTGGAGAAAGCTTTGACGTAGAGCTCCTGCAGGGCTGGGTTGGTCGAGATCAGAGCATCCTTCAGAGCCCGGGGCCCGAAGCTGAATTCCTGAGCGTGTTTGCATTGCAGCATTTTGGAGACACCCACTGACTGCAGCACTGCCTGCGGGGATGGATGCAGCCGTCAGCGTGTGGCCTTGCGAAAAGCGGCTCTCAGAGTGGTTTGTCCTGAGATCACGACCTGGGTACTTGGAGCTGGCCAGGAGCCCCGTGCTTTTCTGTGACAAAGCTGCTGTGGGGTGCTCCATATCGGCATGTACGTCTCTGGTTTATGGGCAACGTACCAGTAGATGGTGCTCAAGAATGTGTAGCCCCATTATTGCTACCAGACATCTAGATTAAATCATCTGTTTTTTCTTTTTTTTTTTTTTTTTTTTTTTTTTTTTTTGCTTTGGCGACCCATCCCAAAGTCCCAATAATATGGCAAATGTGTATTTGCGGACATCTGGCTGCACTAGCCCTCATGTGTCATTGGGAAGTGATGCTCCTTTCTGCTTCAGCTAAAAGTCACCTGTGTTGGGGCTCTCAAAGGCCCAGAAATCCAGCGCAGGATGAAATAAGAGGTAGACCTTGGTCCTTATTTTTAGGCCATGCCATCTGGCAGCCCAAAGCCTGAACTTCTGGCTGATGTGATCCCAGTAAAAGCAGCTATGCTCTGTTGACAATTCCCTCTAACTGCTTTTAATCCTCATCCTTAGCTACTGACCCGGCTCATACAGCGCTGTCATCAGGCTGCGGGATGTGGCCAGCCCCATGTGCAGGTGGGACACGACACAAGGGGCTTGGGCTCATCCCTTGTTCTTCTCTGGCTAGATACTTACAGGCCCACTGCCATCATGTCACTTCATAAGCAACTGCATGTCACACTGTGTTAGCATCAAGAGAGCTGGGGATGATGCTAAGTGGTAATTAAAGAGCAAATAAAAGCCCTCAGCAAAAAGAAATTAATTCATATCATTCCGGAAATATCCTTTCCAGGGTGCTCTCCAGTGTTTTCCAAGGAGCTGCAGAGGTCAGGCACCTGACCTTGAACGCCACTGGGATCCTAGTGGATATCCTGGAGAAAGCAGAGAAAGAGAGGAAAGGAAGTGCTACCCCTATGGCTACTGTATGTCAGGGTTTTCCAAATGCCTTTTTTTTTTTTTTTCTTTTTTTTCCTTTTTTTGAAAGGAGACCAAGCCAAGTAGAATTTGAGTGTTCTGTGACATTACTTTGGGCAGAGTCACCAGCATCTGGAGTCCTGGCCTTGAAGACGGTGCAGGCAGAGCCCTGACCACACAGTACAGGCAAGGCTGCTACCAGAGGATGACTGACCAGGGTATGGATAATTGCACACGTGGTCAGTGTGTGACAGTGAATCCAAAGTGTTCTGGAGCATCATATTTATTGCACACGTTTCCATCCAAGAAATCCATGGACAAAATGCGAGTCACAGACAGCAGAATGGGAGTACTTGTGTACACACACAAGCACTGGGTTATTCTGTTAGGCAAGTTAATCCTGTTTTAAAAGAACCCAGACCAGCCTTCTGAGTGCGTAAGAAAATCTGTAAGCTGCTGACCATCACCATTCAAGCACAGAAAAAGAAAAAAAAAAAAAAAAAAAAAGAGAAAAAAAGAGGTGAAATATTTTTAGAAGGAACAGGGTATGTCTATAATTTAAGTAGCTCTGCAGCCTAGCTCTGTCAAGTGACTTTCACTGGCTCTTGGGAACAGTGATATAATGATGAATTCAACATTTAAAAAACAGTATCAAAAGGATCCAAATTCTTTCCTCAGTTACTCAGAGATAGTTCTGGTAGTTTGTGCCAAAAGAGAAAGATGGCAGCCTCCTAAAATTAATATTTAATTTCTTTATATCTAACCAAGTAGCCCTTGGGAAGATACCTGTATGCAGAAACAGGCCTTAAAAAAAGCCTTATTCTGTATGCTATTTTTTGACACTACTAGGTAACAAAGGAGAGGGAATGGGTAAGCAGTTTCCTTTTATTCCTGCAAGCTTTGTATTTTCCTAGCATTAATGCCCAACTGCAGACAGCACAGTGGGACCTGAAGTGGTACTGAGGGCCTAATCCAATAGCAGCTTCAAAAGAAGGCCTGCGATGCCTTCTCAGCCACCTCTTCATGCTGCCAAATTGCTTCTGTTGTTTTTTACAAGAGTTCAGGTGAGGCTGTTTTGCACTTTGTTACCAAAATCTCTCCAACTCTGACTTCCTTCCACACTCGGGAAGGTAAATGAGATTCATGGTCCCACTGAAGTCATCAGGACTTTGGCTTTGAGCTTTAGTAGGGTCAAGATTTCACTTATTCTGCCTAAACTAGATATGCTGGTGATTTACAGAACTTATCTATGGAAACTATTAGCTACATTAAAATCACTGTGGGTGAGATCTGGCTGTTCCAAAGAGATTCTTTGCAGATTCAGGCAGGAATTTGCAAAACCGTCCTAGGAAAGTCTCTGTGACGGTCCAGGTTGAGAGCGTTCTTTCCAAAGAAGGTTTCTGAGAGGTGCAAGCTGCTTTTACTAGCATTTCCTGGTAAGCAAACGTAGGGGTGTGTGCAGAAATGGGGCTGGTTGCATAGATGTTGCAAAATGAATAGATTTTTCTCTTCTAAATGGGAAGCAGTGCAGAGGGCATGTCTGCAGCAGCAGCGAGTACAATGACCGCACAGTCTCTTGGCATACGTTCCCCGGGGCTCTCTCAAGGAATATAGTGTGTACCCAGAGCTGTGGGGTATACGTTGTTTCCCTAGACTTCCTAAAAGGGAACATTCACGCCATACTGGCTTTCCCCATCTACGAGCACAGGTATCCTGGGAACATCCACCAAGCCCCAAGACGTCCGTGCTGGCGCTCAGTCGCTGGAAACCTCAAGCAGAGGAATTCCCTTACAGGGCCTGGTCTGCAGTTATCTCCCTCTCCTGTGCTCCCTGTTTTTGCTTCCAAAAGAATAGCAATGACCCATTACATTTGCCAAACCCAACATAATTATTTTTATTTAAGAAGATTTCCTAAAATACTTCACTAGAGAAAATTAATGTTTCAGGAAATTTTTATGGACCCTGCTAGCGGTTTAAAAAGGAAACTGTTTTACAACATTGACTGTAGTAGATGCTATTTGGGCCTGATTTAATATATGGATATACTGTGTCATTAAGTGAAGTGCTGCAAAAGGGCTTTGTGATGTTCAGCCTGCGTGTCGAGGATGCAGCATGCTCTGCTGCGGCGCCTCACCAGGGAATGGCACCGCAGCTTGCACAGGCATTTGGTGTAAAATACCAGGGTGGTGATGCTGAAGGGAAAGCACCCATGCCTCCTTGTGCCCCTCAGGTACCCGGGAAGGAGAAATCGCTAAGCAGGAAAAAAAACAAAAATGTGCAAGAGGGAACTATGGAAGCAAAAATAAAATATGCATATATTGTAGTGTTTTATATATATATACACACACACACACACACACACACACACACACACACATATATATATATATATAGTTTTCAGGCCATTTTGCTTAAAGACAAACTATGCATTTTTATCCTGAGACTTGCAGAGGAGAAATGTCAGCAGGGCAACCCCCAGGGTCCCTGCGGAACATGTGTCACCCGGAGCTGGGAATCCCAAATGGATCTCCCCCAAAGGGGATTCCCAGTCGGGAACTAAGTTGGACCCTTCTCTGCCTGTCTGGCATGCCAGGGTGCACGTGCTGTGCCAGCCGTGACCCAAAAGAGGTATTTTTTCCAGGCTCAGCACCTCCCAGCTGAGCAGTTGCTATATTCCCACTGTTCCAGTAACCTGTAAAGGATTTTATACACAACTCAAGTTACTCATAAATTATTCTCTTTGCAAATCAGGCACCTATAAATTATTCTCTGTAATTGAGAGATATCCATGAATTATTCTTCTTGTAATTTGCAGATTTGTCATTTATTCTGTAGTATATTGACACTGCTTGCCGGCAGCGTGCAGCATTCATAAGCCAAGGCGATGTCATACAGTATCACGCATGTTCATTGCAATGCTCTGCTGTGAGAGAAACAGTCCTCGGCGAACAGATCCCATAGAGTGCTGATCCAGGAAAGAACATGCAGTGCATAACAGCTTGATCTGGATTTTATAGAGTCTGGCCCTAACATTGGACTGTATATATGTAGTTTTAAGCTGATTGTTGTCTATTTTATAACTCAACTTCTAAGCTGTTTCTACCTCTGTCTGTTATACACACTGCAGACTGCAGGTGCATGGAAAGAGTGTTAATTCATTTTTTTTCCCCCCTCTCAACTGTTACGAAGTATTTAGAGACTGATTCATTTTACTGGACTCTTTGGATGTGAGAGGGACATCAGCCAAGTCTGTTAAAAATGAATAATTGCTTAAATTAGGCAATAAAGTAAATAAGTGGTGATAGTGCAGAAAATTCATAGCCCGTCAACCTAAATGAAAAGCCCAGAGCAAACATAACAAGCATCAGCTAATTATCAATAAATGCCCTAGTTGCTTAATAGCTCCTTCCCTGAGATTTGTGAGTGCTGCTGCTACTGCTACTTTTAGATCATTCTCTCCTTCCCTGTTTAACTCACATGACAGCCTGAAAGCAATTTTCCCTGTTTATTTGACCTGTATGAAAAAAGATTTTTCTTGACTGAGAAGTTCAGTCAGTGAAGACTCACAATGAGTAGGAAAGTCCAGTGGAATGGGAGAAAAGGAGGATGCTCAGACGTGGGAGCATTTAACCTGGTACAAATAAAATACTCATTACTGAAGCTCCTTCCTCAAGGACCTAAGCGCAGTCATTTGCGCAGACGGAAGCTTTGCATTAACTTTGCATTAAAAGACTTTGCATTAAATGGCTATGAAGTCATGAATCAGATCTTTGCATGTTCCAAACATAAAATCAGATAAGATCCTTCTGGCCTCAGGTACTGCCAGATCCCAGTAATATATATATGTGTAATGTCTCCAGATTATGTATGTGACACTGAAACAGATGCTTTGTGTTGTCTCCCTGGGAATGAGTCATTCCTGGAGCTGTGGAAACCTCCAGGGATTCACACATGCATTTACCTGGAAGAGAATCTACCTATAACTGTGAATGATACCTTACTATCTTTAAGGCTCAATCCTGGAAGCTCACCCTCATATGGATTTTATCATACATTTACTTGGATAGGTCATCTTGACAACTCATATGTGGACAGGTTTGCAGGATTAAAAAAACAGATCTGTAAAGGTCATTATGTACCTAGACAGGTGCTTGCAGAGTTTCAAAAAACACCTGCACATCCACTTCCCCTGATGCTGTTTTATGTTCAAGGCTGCTATCTTCAATTCACCCTGCTTCTTATCAATATGTACTAAGGACATACATGATCCACAGTCTCAGTTTTCTATCCTAGAGATTTTGCATATTCTATGCTTGTACATAATGCTACTTTTTTTATATTGCCTCCACCCGAGGGTCTCTAAGAGACATACAAATATCAATGACTTGGTCTAGAAGGTAAGACGGATGTATATGCCTTCCCCCTTCCTCTTGCTCACCACCCATTTATACACTATTTTTGTGTCATATGAATTTCTCTGTTCATTTTAGTCCTGTTCAACACTTCATAATATTTGCACATGTGTGATGGCTGCTTTTTTTTCCCCCTTGTTCTTACAGGAAACAAACCTGCACGATCCGCTGGCTGTTTCATGCACATTTGATAACCAAAAGCCCCCAGAAGAAGAGAGCAGCAGCACTAAATGACAGACACAGCCCTGCAGAGATATCCAGGCTCAGATCATTCACAGCTCTGGGCACTTTGCTCTTCATCATAGTTGTCTAGACAGGCTAAATGATTTCTGCAAGACAAGCCCAGCGTTGGCCAGGAAAGCAATTGCGGAGTTTCCATACAGATGAATGCATGAGCAGGTATGGCTGTGCTTACATATTCCCTGGAGCACGAGCATTATAGAAGTGGTTGATCATGCAGCATAAATGCACTGTAATGCTTTACCTCTTCCCAAGGAAGCAAAGCACCTTATTTGCATGGCCGCCAGGTAGGGGATGTTGGCATCATTTTACGGCCAAGGAGAGCGAGGGGGCATTGGAGTAATAGCACAAAGTCAGCATGACCTGGGGCAAGCCAGACCCCAACCCTGTGATTTCTTAATGGCCACCTATATATATCCTAACTGACAGGGAGCACTGACAGTTGGGGGTTGATTTGATAGGAGGCACATTCTAGAAATGCTACAGAAGTGGGTCCTGCTCCTGGGATACCAGGACCCACCTGGCTCTGCTGCCTTGGGAAGCAGGCAGATAACCCTGCGTTGCCCAGGGAATCCCACGAGTCAGTATGTGAGGAAGGGAGGGATCCTCCAGCATCCGGAGCAGATGCACGGCGCACTGCCCCTAGCACCCGAACCCTGGTAAGGAGGCACCGGCACAATCCCGAGCACCCGAACCCTGGGAAGGAGGCACCGGCACAACCCCTAGCACCCGAACCCTGAGGACGATGCACCGACCCAGCCTCTAGCGCCTGAACCCTGGGGATGAGCACTGCTCCCAGCCCAATCCCCCACACCCAGGGGCACCGCGCATGGCCCCAGCCCCCAGGAGCAGATGCTGAGCAGGACCCCGTGCCCCAGGGAGCACGAAACGAGCAGGACCCCCAGCCCTCGGCAAGGCTGCCCCGAGCACAACTGGGTAGGATGCTCTGAGAGGGACCGGGCACCTGGGGCAAATGCGCCGAGAGGGGACTCCGGCACCCAGGGAGGACGCTCCGAGAGAGACCCCCGGTACCCGGGGCTGCTGCCCCGAGCACAGACGCGGGCGCTCGGGGAGGATGCCCCGAGGGGGACCCCGGCACCCGGGGAGGATGCTCCAGCACGGCCGGAGGATGCCGGAGCACGGACGGCCGCTCCCCGCAGAGGATGCCCGGAGCACGGAGCCCAGCCCCGGGGGAAGCTGCGCGGGTGCCCCCCGCTCCCTCCCGTCCCCCCCGCCCGCCGCGGGCCGCACTCACCGCCGGGTCGGGGCTGCGGAGGCCGGGGACGCGGGGCAGGGCCGGGAGCGCCGGCTCTGGGCTGGCGAGGCGGAGCAGAGCCCGGCAGCGGCGGCGACAGCAGCAGGAGGAGGAGGAGGAGGAGGAAAAAGGGGGAGCACGGGGGGGGCTCGGCCCCTCCGCCGGGAGCCCACGGGATTCGCCGAGCGGCGCCGGGGCCGCCTCCCGCCGCGGGCTCCGGAGGGCGGCGCGCGGGGCAACCGCCAGGGGCGCCCTGCCCGGCGGCACGAGGAGCGGGGACAACGGGGTCACCCCCAAACCGGGGGGGAAACGGGCCTGGAGAGGGTGGTCCCAGCCCCCCGCGAGCCCTGGGACACGGTGCCCTTTGGTGGGTCCAGCTGGCAGGATCACAGGATGCAGGAGCAAAGAAGGAGCGCGCTCTGGGAAGCACCCTCCTGAAAGGGCCCGGGGATGTCACCGAGACGGTGCCATGAGGACGGAGAGCCCTTTAATCTCCTCGCTTAATAAGCAATGGGTGACGCCGTGGGTGTCTGCAGACCGGAGCGTTAGTTATGTGGTTGTGCCGGTGCTGGAGAAGAGCTGCTCCATGGGAGTGGTGCTTGCGTCTGCCTTGATGCTTCTTCACTCCCCACCTGTCTCCCACATGAGATGCGTGTTTTCTATTTTTTTTTTTGGTCCCAGGATGTCCTTTAATTTGGGAACATTATCCGCTCTTGGAAAGGTTAATTATATTAGAGGAGTGGAGTCCCATTGCATCATTCCTTGATTTATTCTCGCTTTTATGTTTTGATCCCTGCTGTGCTTTGATCACTTATTTCACCCATCCCTCAGTGGAAGCAAAAAGGAGCATCCTGGCTGGGAGCCAAGCTTGGCCCCAAGAGGCATAAACTGAAGTTAGGAAATAGAAGTCTTGCAGCCTTAGCGGCCCTTGAAGATCAAATCCCGGTGCTGTAGCCCAGCAGCATTGCAGCTGAGGAATCGCCCTGTTTGCTGCTCTTGTGATCAGGGTGGGAGGAGAAGCTGCAGCTTCACCTGGAAGCACCGGCTGCCAGCGAAGCCTCTTTGCAGGAAACCTCCCCGTGACGCCGTGCACGGGAGGGCAGCGGAAGGCATGAGCACCTCGCTTTGCCCTTTGGTACCCCCAAACACTAGGGATGCCCCCTGTGCCATTTTGATCAGTTGCTGCTTGTAGCTACAGTTTATTGTCATTAATTAAACTGTCTATTTGTATGTTGCTGACTGTAGAGCATCCGCCTGCTCTGCTCACTACAAATTGCATAGAATTGGATCCCACCCTGAGGAAGCTATGAGCTAAACCAGACAAAAATGCTATCCAGATACATTGTGTTCCAAGAATGCATATTTTTTTGGTAAGAAACTGATTGCATTTAATCTTAATATTTAATATTTGCCTTAGCTGATAGACCACTGACTAATCAGCACGAGTGAACATGTGTTTTAATTAAATGTTCTTACAAAGGTGCATTTAGCTCTCACTGTCCTGGGCAGATGTAGGGGAGGAGCTGGGTAGTCCAAGCCCTGGAGAGCTCACAGGTTAATGAAGATTAACACCAGGAAGAGACTGCTGAGGAAAGAGCCACATGTTCCCTCTGTGACTTCTAGGAGGTGTGTGGCTTTATTAGAGAGGTTCAGTATAACTGAAGCCAAAGCAAGGGAGGAGGAGGTCAAAAACCAGATGAGAAGATCACAAGGAATCCTAAAGGGCAGATGGGCAAAGATAGGGAGAAGGAGCAGGAAGGCTGGGATGGAGCAGGATATAGCTGAGCTCAGGCACAGTTACATTTTGCACAAGTTCAGCTGCAATTAAAGCTGCTCGCAGCCGGGACGTGACGTTCACCACCAGTGGCCTTTGTCTACAGCGGGCGGCAGCGGCCGCTCCTGGGAGCCGGACTCTGTTGTTGAGGCCGAGTCGTGTTTCCTAGCAAAGATGTGCTACAGAACAAGAGGACCTGAAACGAAACAAAACAATCAACAACAAAACAGACCTGTGTGCTTTCAGTGGCAGGAGACCCCATGAAGTACCACATCTTCAGTGCAAAGTAGACCCTCAAAAAAAACCCACAATCAATGCCTAAAATTGGAACTTAAGAGGTTGTAGTTATTTATCTGGAGAAAAAAAATGTAGCAGTATATACATATCTTCACAAGGAGAAAAGACAGGTGCTCAAGAGCTGCTCAGGCTGGGAAGAAGATGTCTGACCCAAAGCCACAGCTGCAAAGCAAAGCCAGGCCAATTGAAAGGAGAAAATAGGCGCTAATTTTTTTTAAGAATGAAGATGATTAGCTGCTGGAACAAATTAGTCAAGAGAGTGAAAGTTTCTCCATATGTTAGTGTTTTTCAATTAAGATAACATGTCTTTCTGCAAGATGGGCTTCAGCCAAGGACATGTTTGTGGACTGAGCACGGCAATGATGGGTGAAATGTGATGGGTTCTGCTAGACATGGAGACGTGACCTAATCATGCATCTGGCTTTTGAGCCAGACTGTGCTTTTGGTGAGTACTTTAAATCCCTGCTATGGCTGCAGCAGTCCTGTATGGGTTCTGGAAGAGAGACCCTGGTGTCTGCTGTGAACCGGCAATTTAGGAGACCTAAAATGGGAAAAGCTGAGCCCGGAGTTGCTCATCTCAGGGCTGTCACCACTGGAAGCTGTGCTGCCTGGTGTACGGGTGGCTGAAGGACAGGTTGGCAACCAGACTTGGCCTCCTGGGCAGTTTTATTTGCCTTGTTTTCCCAATGTTGCAGATTTGGTGTATTGGTGTGCGTGAGCCTGGAGGTTACGGACCTGGGTTGGGTATCTCCAGGTGAATCAATCCAGGTTCACGAGAGGCTGCTGAATGCTTGACTTGGGGCAAGCAATGCTTGGACCGTGTAAGTCGGCCGCCCAGGGCTAGCCAAGAGAGCTCTGCCTCAGCGTCCGTGGCCTCTTTTGCTTCTGCTGCTGACTTGTGGCATGACTTTTAGTTTCGGGGAGTCTATGTTGCCATCGCAAAGTGTATATGTACCTAAGTAAACTTTAAGAAATCTGGATATAAGGTATCAGCCCAGGCAAAGAAACATCAGCCCATCTGTCACTCTCTCTCTGCCCTCTGGTCAAAAAGCACTGACCTAGATTTAGGCAGCACTGCATAAGGCTGTATTATCATTCCTATATTGCCCTTGGCCCTGGAGAAGCTGTGCAAGGAGCTGTCTCACCTTTGGCCTGTGCTGTGTGCAAGGAGGAGAATTAGGGAATGCGCAGAAAAGCTACGAGCCTTGTCTCGTGAGGCTGCTCCTGCAAAAATGAGGCTGCTGTAAAATTTGCTAGCAGGTGCAAAAGCCAAAGAGTGGGATCTGCAACGCAGTGATGGTGATGGAAAGGAAGAGGATAAATGAGACTAACAAGTTAGTGGTGGAGAGGGAGAGTTACAGTCCCCGGAGTCACTGGGGGAACATGGTGTGTGCTGCTCTTTGAGAGAGGCTTCCTCTTCAAGCCAAGCTGCTATGTTTCTGGTAGATAGAGGGTCTGAAGCAGGCGAGGAGTACTCATTGAGGCAATCATTCCCTTTGACAGGAGAGACTGAAAACCAGCTTGGATAAGGCCACAAGAACTTTGCGCATCCTCCCTGGAATAGCTATTGGACTCAGTAGGTACCTCAGAGGGGATAAAAGGGAGATGAAATGCTCTGTGTCATTCATGCACGATGCCTTAAAAAAACATGCCAAGTATTGCAGTGGTGCTGTGCAAAGGCTCCTCCTGTGCCCAGCTGCTGCTCTGGGGGCTACCCAAGCCAGCAAGGTAGGGATAGACCTGAGGATGCTACGCTGGATCTGCTCCATCACCCTGTGCTGTGCAGCCCTAGGGAGGAACCTTGCTGAAGCATCCAGGTTTTTCCACGATTCCCTTCAAATACCTGGGAGAAATGACTAGGATGTTTTATACAGCAAACCTCCTTCATCAGGAAGGGGTGGAAGAGAAGAAAAGAGCAGCAGGCGCCTCCTGGTAGGCGATGGAGTGGAGCTGGGCTGGTGGCACCAGTGTCCCTAAGGCAACGCGAGCGCTCCGGCTGGAAACGTGCCGGAGCAGGAAACGTCTCCCTCTCCGCTGCATCCTGGCACCGTCCGAGCTATTGGCAGGCTTGGGAACAATGTTAGTGCAAACAGTCTTTGGCCGGCTTTACTGTAGTGACACAGAGTTTAAAAAATAAACACAAAGAGCCCAGCCCTTCTTTGATTGCTGAGAGCAATCTGCTCTTGCAAGTTGTTGCTGGATGAAAAGATAAGGGGCGGGAGGAAAAAAGGAGAACAGTTATTAAATGAAGTTGAAAACACTGAGCAGAAGATCTTCAGGGAAGCAAAGAAGAGCTTTTTATTTGCAAATCTGTTGCTAGATCTTGCTTTCATATGCAACCTGGGCAGCTTCTAATGCCCATGGGTTTATTCAGATCTAAGACTTTTTGCTGATGTTCCTATGGACCCTTGAGAAGGGCTGGTCCCCTAGGGATGTAGGTATTAGCTTGTTCAAATCTGTCTTTGTACCAATCTCAGGAAAATTATTTTACCCCAAGCTGTGTCCATATGCAGGGCTGTCTTCCCTTTTTACCACTGATTTCATGGCTGAAGTGCCTCTGTGGGAAGTCACTGTGGATGGCCCGTGATTCCCCTGAGGAAGCCTGATTACAGACCCCCATATGGCCACAGATATGCTTTTACAGTAAGGAGAATGTAACTGCAGTGCACAAATTTGACCCAGAATACAAAATCTGGGGATGGTACAAAGCAATTCTCTATATTTTCTGCTGAAAATTTTGAGGATTGTTGCCACTGGGCTCCTGGTTAGGATTTAGGAGCAGCCGGGAAGGAGGCTGCTGTCTGAGCAATCCATCCTGGGCTCTAACGCCGCGCGGCACCTGCTCCGGGCACCCCTGGGTTCCCTTATCCAGGCCAGCAGAAATGGCTCCTCGGTCCCTGGCGTCGGAGGGGGTGTTAAGTAGGACACAGTTACTTAGGGGATTATTAGGAAGAGGAGTAGATACCTCCTGTGAGATGTTTTGGTATGAGAGCAGATATGAAGAGCTGTCCTTTGTGAAGGCCTGGCAGAGGAGAAATTTGCAGAAGGGAAATTCTCCAAGAGAATTAGTTATTGATCAGAAGATTTTTGGGGAGCATTTCAAGATTTTCTTTATGTAGCCCTGACCGACAACCAGTCCTGCAGCTTTTCAGCCCCGGAAGCATCTTGCTGATGGCACGCATTGGCAGGGTTTTCCTGCACCAGCCCCTCAGTTCAGAAGCAATCTGGGGGCTCGTGTGTAATAGCACAGGTTGGGAGGGACAGGTGGGTGGTATCTCCTCTTTAAGCTTTATTGGAGACTTTTCAATAACGTTAAGTGTAGACAGAAGATCTGCTTAAAAAGAGCTCTGGGGAGTTGAGGCGCAGCCTCCCCGTGAGCCGCCCGCACCACTGGGGCTGCAGGGAGGAGAAATGCAAGAGGGCTAAGACAGACGCTGGACACAGCGAGACGGAGAAGAGCTTTCAGGCAATTTACTGCGGAGATGCCTGGGGAAGTCGCCTAGGGCCTGGTTTTCTCCTTGCACTGTCCTCGGCCAGGTGAATCAGGCCGTGTATCCTGGCGGACGGTGCTGCTGACCCAGAAGCTGCCGAGCGCTGCCGCAAGACTCGGCGCGGGGCCGCGCTCGGATACTGCGGCGCAGGGCCCTGGGGAGACTCCGGCTCGCAGAGCCTTTCGCCGGAGCGAACGTCCGCGTGCGCTGCTGGACCCTGCGCCGGGGCCTGGTGCGAGGTGGCCGCTCTTGCTCCTGGGCTGCTGCCCGCTTTGGGCCGGGCGATGCTGCACTTGCACCCAGCGGTGTTAAGAAGGCAGCTGAAGGCCAAGTGCTGTCGTTGGAAACCAGCTGTGAGTTAATGCGCTGCCTGTCATTAATGCGCTTTCTTAAGTGCATTCATGTCCTGTCGCACTGGCTGCGGCTCTCGTGTCGCACTCGCTGTTCTCTGAACATCTATTAGCCTTACAGATCCCGTGATTATCACTTTCCCTTCTATAATTAAGCCGTGAAACACAGCACGGCGCAGCTTATGTGGTATTAATTTGTGCCTGGCGTATTCTGCTTGTGCCCTAGCATAAGGCTAGATGCTGTCAGCTGGATTGGTCTCAGCACAGTTACTACCCTGAAGTTTTTGTAATATGATTATAAAATCATGTTCTGTGTGCTTGTGGACAACCTGCCTCTCTGCTGCTGGAAGCAGAACAAGGCAGGCTCCAACTTCCCTGGGAGCAGGATCGGCCCTAGCAGTGCAGTGGGAAGAGGCTCCCTCCTGCCCAGGATGCCACCTGATGCTCTCCAGGTCCATGCTGTGGTTTGGTGTTTGTGCATCTTCCTCCTTGCTCTTTGACCACTTCAGGACATGTGTGAAAACGTGTTTCTCATGACTGACTTCTTTCCTCCTCTCTTTCATCCTGCCCTTTGTTTGAGGCTTAGACCGAATCCTACATCTCCTGTCGGGCTGCAGTTCCACGTCCATCTCCAAGCGCAGCCACCATCCTCAGTTGTCCTCCCACCCGGTCACTCCTGCCTTGTGTCCATGCGGTGAGTGGAGGGAGAAGGAACCCACAGGAAAGCAGACCTGAAATATATACTTACCTTTTCCTCCCATCCTAGGAATTAGATTTGGGAGTGATGGAGCTGAAGGGGTTGGAGCTCAGCATTACCAGCGGCAGGATGGAATGGTCCGTGCATCCCATGCCTGCAGCCTCCAGCTGTGATCACATTCACGTGCCAAATTCGCGCTGCCTTCACAGGACAGGGTCTTGTGCCACAGGCCATCTCTGCTACGCAAGTCCAGACAAGCCCCACAGCTGCTTCCCCCAAGGCTTGAGCTGAGCTTTGCTGTGCAAAGCGCTTGGCCACAGGCCCCAGCAACTCTGCGATCCATTCGATATCGATTATCACACTATTACTAATCAAACCAGTTATGTAGAGACCCAAATGCTGATGCGTCTCATCCCAAAGCTTCTGCTTCAGGAAAGCGGTGCCAAAACCAACGAGTAGTATCCAAAGCTACAGGGCTGAAACTCTTGGAGCTGAGATGTTTCCATGGAGATGGGTCTTTGATCTCATTGTAGTAAAGAAAAGGCTGGAAAAGATGCTCCCAAACTACAGGCGAAGGCAAGGCCAAGGCCTGCTGGGCAGAAGTTCTCAGCAGGAACGAGGGAAAGGAGGTGAGTGAGGAGGTTTGGGGGATCTTTTTATTTTTTCTCTCCTTTTTTATTTTTTTTCCCCCCTTCTTGGTGGCAAAGAAGCAATGACAAGGAATAAGGAGGATAGCTAGGAGCCATCACTCATGTTTGGTTGCCTGGATGAGCCTGTGCAGGCCACGGGTGGCATCTCGGGTGGCGTTTGGGGTTCGTGCTTAGCCGTGCAGCTCTGTGGGTCCCTCACTGCACCCGCAGCCAGGACTTGCCCTGGTCCTTCCTACCTGTGTATAGACTGCTGGCAGGTCAGCTCCTTGCTCTCCTCTCCCATGAAACTCCAGCAGATTTTTCTGCCTTGTTTTTGCCGGACTCCTCACGCGCAACCCGATGCATAAGATACTCTGGTGGGTCAGAGCTAAGGCTACTTCGTGGCAGTGCAAATGTCTTTGCTCAAGGAGGTTTGTCCCTACAGCTTTGTATCCTGCTTGTTGCCAGTGCTCCAGTGAGCAGTTTTCCCCATGTTTTGGACAAGACGGGATTGCTGCCCAGCCATAGCTGTTTGTCTCCTGGTGGGGACAGGCCCATATGGATCCTGTCACTTAGGAACCAGGGCCATGTTTTTAGCTGCAGCTTTTTGTTGCTGGCAGGTGATGTGCGTTGTAATCACGAGACCTGTCTGACGACCGGTACTTGAGTTGGAAAGCAACAGGCTGCAGCGCCCACCTGAACCCCTGCTCACCCTGCAAGGGGCCTGTCTGCAACAGGAGAGCTGCGTGTGTGGTTGGTTGCTAACACAGCCTCACCAGGTTCATTTTGCAGCTCGCTTAGCTGGGCCGAGACCACAGAGACTGGAAGAGTGAGGACCAGGAAATAACGAAATGGGAGAACTAGAAGACTTGCAAGTGCATCCACCTCCCGAGGGTACCTCCCAACTACCTAGCACTGAAGTTAGGACGGGAAAAGGGCAGTTCTGCACAGTTCAGGACCCAACACTTTACAGAAACTACTTAAGGCTACTTTAACCGCCCCCCCCGCCCACAAACTGCCCTGACCAAGGAACATCCCTAAGGAGTGCTCCCATGCGCTGTTCCGAGCTGCACATTCCTGCCTCTGCATGGAAAAGCAGCCTTGTACCTGCAGGATGAGCAGGGGCAGCAGCTCGCCCTGCGTAGGTTTGTTTTGGAGGCAGCTGTGTGATGGAGTGTCATGTGAAAGGCACCTTCCCGGCCCTGTTGTGTTTATGGTAAATATATTCCTTGGAGTGGCTGCGCTCGAAGCAGAGATTTGGTATTGCTGTTATTAATAGTCTGAAATTAGGTTTTCTTCAGGTTGGCTTTGTTTTGAACAGAAGAGCCGTGTGACTGCACCACTGGTATTGCAGGGACTCAACCAGGCTGTTTATTTCCCTTTCCAGCTGGCGATAAGCGTGTCCACAACGAGCAGAACACACGTCTATAACAAGTGGCCTTAACACTTCCATTAGAGTTGCCCATCCTTGGCTTTATTCCCTTCTTGTTCTGCACAGACGCAGCACTTTCCACGAAGGTCGTCCCGCTTCCATCTCCGCGCGCGGCCGGCGAGGTTATGAGCACGGTCTGTGCTGCCCGTAGCAAAGCGTCTGACGCAGCCTGAGGTCTGGAGGCGTTTGCTGGCGTTCTGTTCCTCAGCAGAGGACGGAAACCACTGCTCGCGGAGGGAAATGACGCAGCTTGGAAGGCTGTTGCTACTGATACATTTTTCCACTGTAAATTGCCGAAAACTTTTGCCATGAAGCTGCTTGCGGATTTTCCTCTGCCATGCACAGTAGCTTTTAAAAGCCTTGATGAATGTGCCCTGGAAGGGAGAGCGTGTGCTGGAGACAGACACGAGAAACTTCAAAGCTGTGCGTGAGATGAGCTGTGATTACAGCTCACATATATCTACGCTAAAGCAACAACCTTAGACATTTATGGCCTGTTTTTGACTAAGTTATGCAATTACTATAATTGGGCAGAGAATAGTCTTCAACTTTTAAATGTCTAATGTATTAAAACAAGCAAAAAAAAAAATGAATAGCCATTCCTCTGGCAGCTTTTAGAAAGCCATTAGTAGTGTAGGGCTGAGCCAAAGATGCTTGTTCTCCAACGCTTCTCTTTGAGGCTGAGCAGTAAAGGGATAAATCCTTTCTGTGGAGCTGGAAGCAGCCTTAGGAATTTCATACCTGCATTCCGATCAGGCAGGAGAGCCCACACTGCACCATTCCCGGATGAAAGAGTGGCAGTGAGCTTTGTAATCCTCTTCTTTCACAGTATCAGCCACTGGAGACGTAGATTTTTTTCTAGTGTGTGATGTTCTGCGTTGATCCTGCTTGTGTTCCTGCTAAGATAAATCACAGCGAAGGCCACGGGCTTTGGTTAAATCGTCTGTCGCGTGTGTACAGAAACCCTCTCTGTGGCGCCTGTCTCTGGCAGGAATTGTCGGGCTACAGTTCTAAGGGTGCAAAAGCAGCAGTTTCCACAGAAACCCGTCCCAGAAAGGGAGCTGGCAACTTCAGCCTTTTCCATAGCCGAATGCCTGGCAGAGCCCCCTCCTTCTCCTCGATGTGTGATGGTTGTGTGCTGGGGGTGTACAGGTCATGGAGGAACTGTTGCTTTAACAGCGTGAAATGGTGAGTAGCAAGAGCAGTTGCTCAAGTTAATGCTCAGTACGTGTAGTCCCAAGTGCCAGGACGTGTTTGGAGTAACAAGTCTGTTTTGCAGGCCTGTGAATAAAGCTCCTTTTTCCTTTTGGAGCATCATGATCACAAATACTTAGCAAGAATTACCAAACAGCATAAATTCCTAACTCTGAAGAAAACTGTGTGCCTAGGATAAGGGTCTTATAGCGATGCCAAAATCTGCTTCAGTAGGTTGAAACTTAGTTACTGTTATAAGTGGGGTGTGGGGTAAGGGCTTGCACATGATTTCTTAACTTGATAAAAAGATGGGAGACTTGGAGCAGGTATAACTCCAGAGGAAAATAAATGTACCTGAATGTGAAATCAGACCATTAGCTTAGCAACACTTCCCCAAGGCTGTAGCAAATCTAGGAGGGATGATTATAGAGAGAATTGAAAAGGTG
>VZSV01000059.1:2442467-2472301 GCA_013398735.1 Nothocercus julius | reverse complement strand
CCATCACTGTTTGTTTAAGAACTTAGCTTTAGTATAGTGAGCGCCACTTCAGTTTAAGCTGTAGTAAAATATGTGTGTCAAAATGATATTCTTCAAAATGAATACTTCTTGAGACTGAGCTCTTCCCATTGGACTGGTTCTCACTGTTTCTAAATTAGCTAAGACAGGGGCTTCTAAATTTTTTTTGAGAGATGAATTGCTATTAGCTTTCAGAATTCTTGCAAATTGCCATGCGCTTTCATTTGAAAACATTGTAAGAATAATATGGTTCCATGGGCCAGCTGTAGAGAATTTATTGTTACTTTGCAAAGCAGAGTTTGGGAACCATTGATAGAAACCATCTGCTTGCCCGAAGTTCTGTGTAATTGACTCCTTTTACTTTTCTGGAAAGTGTTTTTATCATGTGGTTGTGATATTGAAATCAATTGAATTTTATTAGAGAAGCAAAATTAAAACTTTTCTGGTCTTATTTCCTTAAAGGAGAACTGTGAACTTAAAAATCTCACATTTAAATGGCACCTGTGCTGTTGGTAATATATAGCTTCCTACAGCTGTAAAAGAGGATAAACTTTTGCATACTAGAAATACATAGGAAAACATATTCTGGAGTTTTTCTTAGAAATCTTTTCTAAATAATTGGTTTGCTGAGATAAGAAGGGTGTGTTCTTCCATGAAGTGTATATTTCTCTTGAGATGGTTATTTTTAATGCTAGAGGAAAGAGAAATACTTAGGAGAAATTTGCAATAAAATCTGTCAGAAACTTCATATGATAACACCTGCATTTTTAAAATATTTTTTTTTTTCCTAACCAACTTTGCTTTTTTTTAAAAAAAAAAAATAGCAGAGTTTCCCATTTACTGCTGTTCTAAGTATTTTCCTTTAGCCCTTTAGCTGTAAGACTTCTGTTTAAGAGGAATACCTCTTTCAAGTCCAATTATTGTACACAGCTTCCCCCCTGTCCGGTCTCTGTAGGCTACATTCCTGGAACTCCTGACTACAAGGAAAAAGAAGATATGTATGATGAAATTATAGAACTGAAAAAGGTATGGTTTTCCTGGTATTTACACAGCAAAAATCATAGGGTTTCTCTGTCTGTCTAGATGTTCAGGCCTCGTTGGTTCAGAATGCTTTAGTTCCTAGAATTGGGAACCAAATATTTCTATATCTGTAATGTAAGGTTTAAACTAAAATTGTGTCTATTTATGGCAATTTCATTGTTCTTATGGTATGATAGATACTTCTGAGTACTGGATGTGGAAGCCTTGAAGTATACTCAGTCCTGAACCCCAGCCATGGCCCTAGCTGGACACTGAAAAGGTTCATTGCATTTGATTTCTCTGCTCTCCCCATTTTTTCTTGGTTGTTACTTGCCACGTTTGAACCATTTGTCAGTTGAGTCCTTGTGCAGCCTGAGAAAGAGGAGGACTGGGCAGGTCAAACACTGAAGATACATGTAGCCAAATATCTTAGTTGTTGTAGATCATTTTTGTGAGGTTACCTTTCCATTAAATCCTTTTTTTCTATCTTTGCTTTGTCGCTCCCTCGTCTGTCAGTCTTGGTGCGGTGTGATGGCTTCTTTTTTCTTTTTATAGTTTCATTCTGGCCATTGTAATTGAATTATTCTTGGCTTCAAAATGTGTTTCCCTGTGAAAAATTCAATGCATTCCTCTCTCGAGATGAACCTGTTTCTAGGGTTTTGTTTTTTGTTTTTCCCTGCCTCTTTTAGACAATACAAGCTCAGAGAAATGAGGGAGATCGAATGAAGACGAAACTCCGTCGACTAGAAGAAGAGAATAATAGAAAGGATAAACAGATTGAACAGCTGTTGGATACTTCCAGAGTGAGTTATAACTATGATTTGTGGAGTAAAATACAGAGCAGGGAACATGGAGCTGAGCAGTGTGATCCTCTTCTCATCTCACTGAATATCAGGAATGTGTAATGTTGTGGCTGTTAGGAATGGTGAGCTTGAATATGAGAGGTAGTGGGTGTAGAGTGATTTCAGTTTTGTGTGTCTCGGCTCACTACTCAACTTACCTGTAATTGCAGTTCAGAGGAAGATCATGCCATGCTGTTCAGATAAATTTATTTAGCAATGATAATCTTCATTTCTGAAGGTAAAACTAAATTGACTCCTTTTGCTCTCAGGCGAAACACTTGGAGAGCAGGCTGCTCGAGACAGCAATCTCTTGCACAGTGATTGATGCATATGGTCCTGACACCTGAACGAGAGAGCAAAGAATGAGTTTTACTGTCAGATCTATGAGGCTGAGAAGCTTTCGGGAGCATAGACAGGAGAGCTGAATTGCACTGAAGTCCTTCTGCTTGTGCTTTTCTATATCTTTGGAGAAGTGTACTTATACAATGAGCATGGGGACTGTGGGATTTAAGCTGTTGGACTAGGAAATGATTGTGAAGATGAGGAGAAAAGAAAATCATCTGTGGACAGAGAACAGCCTGTAAAATAAGGGAATGAAGTCAGTCACTTTCTTCATTGTCTTCTCTTGCAGGGCTCTGAGCTGGCACGAGTTTTGTCAGAGAAGAAGGCTGATAATGGATTGGTACCTGTTTCGTTGCTACCTTTTGCTTTGATTTTTCTTTTGCCAAATTAAACCACTACTGATTAGAAAGATAGAGTGAAGCAGACAAGCAGAAAAAAAAAAAAAGTGGAAGCATGTAAAAATTTCGTTTTATAGTTAGAGAAAAAAAAAAAGTGACAAAGGCGAGGAATTAACAGTAGCTTAAAGAGCCACCTTTGTCATCATCATGAATCTGTTTACATCGGTATTGTTCCTATTATTTACTGCTGTGAATTTAGCAGAATAATAGGCAGTACTGTCTTTGTTTAATGATTGTATGTAAATATTTTTTCAGTTGGAGTTATAATCATAGACACAAATTAGGGATTGATTTGTTTGGTGTTCTCTGTGTTACCTGATAGTAAGTGCCCTCAAGGTTTACTGAATACTGTGAGTTATACATTGCATACTGTAAAGTATGTAGGAATAAGCATGTGTGATTAGGTAGAACTTATAAAAAGGGAGCAGGATTTTTGGGAAGCTGAACTCCTATGGGGAAATATTCTTATAGGAGTGATAAGCTCTTTGTTCTTTCTATAGGTGGTTAGTGCATTAAAGCAGAAGATTCTTAAGCTGGAGCAGCAGTGCAAGGAAAAAGACGACACTATCAAGTATGGCTTTGGGGGGAGAGGCTTGTGTTGAAGAAAATAATCAAGGGATTTTGCAAATCATTTTATCTTTACGCTGTATTTTTAGGTTCCATAAAGCAAATTAAACCCTGATCACAATGAACTCTGAAAGTGTCTTAGAAATTATAAATCATCCAGAAATTATAAACCTGTATTGCAGCTTCTTTGTTAGTCTGACTGGACTAATTTTTACGTTCTTGTGTTTTCAGCCATTTCCAGGCAGATGTAAAGACCACTAATTTGGAAGAAATGAGGATAGCTATGGAAACCTACTATGAAGAGGTACATCTGACAAGGCCTTCAGCAAGCTTAGGGAGAAGAAGTTGTCAGTTGTTGAGCTGAAATATAAATAGCATATTTTAGACACGTTTGCTCAGCTGCACCTGGCTTTGAGGAAATCAGCTATTCACAGATGTTCTCGTAGCTGAAAATGCCTTTCTGAAGAACATTGACCATATTAACTAAAGAGGAGAAATAGCTGCTTAATGGAATCTTTGTTTTGTACTTTGCAGGTTCATCGTCTGCAAGTCCTCCTGGCAAAATCTGAGAAAATGAGGAAAAAGTATGTCTAATTTCTTGAGGCAAATGCTTACGTATATGTTTGGTATATCATTCACGCACTATTTTAACGAACTATGAAAAGTTTATCTGAACTTGTCATTTAGATTGCTCTATTTGCTTTTTGTGTGCTACTATTGTGATTGGTTTTACATGGTTGGCCTGGGCGTATGTCTTAGTTGCAATGTTTTTCTTGTTATTAAGTAACTATAACTTGCACTGGAAAGTAATACTAGATCTGTCGGAAGATTTCATGAAAGCTCTGAAACTTTATCTCTGTAAGTAAATATGTATCTTAGCAAATAATTGAACCTTTTCTGATGTCATTATTGATTTGAAAAGAAAATTAATTAGTTGTTTGGTATTCTGTGCCTAAGTTCTGCACCATGTTCAGGATGTGTGCTATGAAGAAGGTAATCTGGAGTAAAAATTACTTTCCTGTGGTGCAGAGGAACAGATCCACTGTTCACCGTAGCTTTTGTGAGATATCCATACGTGGTGCTGGTAAGATGGCATGAGAAAAGCATCTAGTAATGCTTTTTTCTGATGTGCAGGTGTACAGAGAGGGATTGGGAAAAGCATCTCTGAGATGCTCTAGAGTAGAAATAAAAATCAAAAGCACAAAGACAAAAGATAAAATTACAATAAGAGAGCAAAGTAGGAGGATCTGGATAAGGGAATGCTAATCCATCTGAGAAGAGAGTAATAGTGTCTTGGTAGGATTGTAAGATTTGATACCCTAGCATTTCAAAATTTGATGGTCCTGCTAGCATCGTTTCAAATACGGGGAAGTATTCTTCATTTTGATTTGAACGCTGCATATACATATTTGTTTGTGAAGCTGTAGTAAAGCTGTATTGACCAACTTTAATTTTAAATTGTTTTTATTTTTAATATTGGATGTAATTATTTAAATTGATAGAAAAGCATGAGAACTTCTTGTGGGTCGTTATATATACTATGTTTCCCTGATGTCCCTTGTGGATTAAAAACTGGGATTTGTTTTGTCAGTGTTTTAAAATTTTTTTCATCTCTTCTGGCTCAGACATGCATTGACTGGCCTCTCAAGGCTGAAAACCATCATACTTAATTTAGTTACAGGTGAAAATAAGTCATCAGGTCTCTTCCTTGTCCTCATTTATTCACAGCTTCAAAAAGCAGTGGTCAAGGCAGTCTCTCTTGATTATATGTCTGTCAGTCTCTTCTTGAGAGGTCGAGCACTAGAATAACAAGTGATGTTCAAGGTCAGGACTGTGACGCATAGCAAGAGTTGTAGGAGTGCATTTTTTCATGATAACCTGTCTACATTATTTCTAGCTAAAGCAAATGACACTTATCTCCTTTTGATCTGTGTTACTCTGAAATACAAGTGCTTATATATGAAGCTGTAGTGTCCACATGTTTTTAAAAAACAAAGCAAGCCTTTTAAACCCTCAAAATAGTCAGTTCTACTTTACCTACCGTTCAGCAATTGCTTCACTTAGTTTTGAACCAGTCTAAAATAATAGCAGTGAGTGATACAGCTATGATTTGTATTGCTTCTATGGCATTCTCTTCTCTTTTTTCATGTATGGTGTTTTTTTTCTTTTTTTTTTTTTCCTCCCATATGTGTTGCTGCTATGTGAAACTTTCTGCATAGTCATCTGTGATACCTGGACAGAATTATTTGTTTTGATGACTTCATTTCTCTTTAATTCCCAAGAGGTAGATTAGACTTAGTATTTCAGCTAATTTGTATTCTAGCTGTAGAGTATTTTGCCCTTAACCTTGCAAATGCTCTAGTGAATGGGAACTAAACTTCCTTCGTAACCTGTTCTGTGATTGTCATGTCTGTGGTGCCACATCCAAAGGAAGGCCCATTAGTTGGTTTACGTTTTTTGTATAAAATGGAAGATTTGAGAACTTTCTCATAGCAATAAAGAGCAAATATTTCATCTCACTAGGAATCTGTTTTGTGAACCGACTTTACAGCTTTGAACATCTGGAAGCTGAGATGTCTTCCTCCTTTTAATAGAAAATTAAAAGGGCAAACTCATAGTAATGTATTCAAAGCAGTTTTAACACTTTGCGGGCTTTGCCTTTTCTGGTGCCTGTCATTCCCACCACATCAATGCTAGCTGTATTCTCCAAATCTGCTACAAATCTCTCATTGATTGAAATATATCTTAAATAAATAAATTCCTCTGTGGGTTTCTTTCACAGAAAATGTTTCTTTTACATTTGAGTGCATTCACAGTTATCTGAAAATGTGTTTATTTGGATTTGAAAATCATTCCTTTGTGTGTATCCTTTTCTGTCACAAGCTCAGTCTGCTTGTTAAGTGAGAGAGAGCCAATCCGAGCACCTAAGCAATTTTCCTGTCCTGAACAGGATTTTGGAAGAGTCTCTCCATTGTTTGAAGAGAAGCATTGTTTGATCTGTGGCTCATAGATCACTGATAAATGATTATAGAATTGGTTAACAAAACAATTAGAAAAACAAACAAAATTGTTACAAGCCTTCTTATTTATACATAGGGAAGCAAATAGAGCAGGAGAGGAAATTAAAGTAATAAATTGCTCTTCTTAAGTTGACATAAATTAGAACAATTATGAAAGTGTTGAACAAGACGGTCTTTGAATGTTTTTTCCTAGGAGGGCAGGTAATTCCTCAAATCAAGTGTTAAGAAATGCTATGAGGGAGGGAGATGAGGCAGTTAGTTGACTTTAATAGTGGAGCTACTTCATTCTTTCTGATATTTGTTCTCTGCTTTAAGTTAACTTTCTGTTCTTGGCCCCTTTTTCAAGTTCAGAGGGCAGAGATACCCAAAAACGACTAAAAGCCCTGAATGCTGCTGTCCTGAGATTATCCAGGAACATCAAAGAATTGCAGGATGAGAATCGGAGTCTGAAAGAAGATCTAGACCAAGTACTGAGCACTTATCCTGCTTCCAATAAAACAAAAAGTATGTGCTGAAAAGTTGGTGAACATGGGGCAAGGATTTTAATGCATTTCAAAGATGTGTTTGAGAAAGGATGGGCAGGATGTTACAATAGCAGAAACAAGGGAATTGGGATAAACATTTAGATTGAAAGGGGGTGAAGGTTGGAATGAGGAATTTCTTACAAGAATAGATAGATCTCTGACTTGTGGGGAAGCTGTTCCCGTTAGCCCTTGGCTCCCCTCATTTGCACTTGAGGTTTTAATATTTCATTGCAAACTTTTTTTCAGCAGTCAAAAAGAAATGATCAATGTAATTGGTTAGTACCGAACTCTGTATAGGAAGTTGGATATTTCAAGACCATTCTTATTTTTTTCATTGCTGTACCCTAAAGTTGTATTCAGTTGTCTTTAGGTGGTCTTGCTATATGGACAGAAATTTCAGAAAGCTAAGAAAAGTGTTGATTTAGGTAATTTAGTTTCATGTTTAAACCTTTGTTACCATGTTTAGATTATGGTGAGTGGAGCAAACAGAGGCTGGTGAGAAGAATTTCAGAACTGGAAAAAGTAAGTGATTGAAATCACATGGCCATCTTCCCCTTCTCAGAAAAGAAAATATAGAACCACTGGCTTGTGCTCATGGCATGACATCCTTGCATGTGTTAGGCTTGCGCATTCTGGCTTTTACATGTAAGCTGTTACCTGTGCCCTGCTCGCCTCCCCACCCTTTTTCCGCTTTTACTTGTTAGGTATAGATGCAGGTTTTAGAAATAGGTTCCATTTGATCTTATTTTCCCTTGGCCCAAGTGCAATCATTTTAAGCTATATTCAAATTTGCTCTTCTTGTCTTCTCCACTTTGTTTTTCTGTGTAAATTTCTCCTTTTTAGAAAGTAGATGCCATGGAGAACACGAGGTTATCATCAGCAGATAGTGAGACCTTACAATTACTTGCTGTGTCATCTTCACCTTCTGTAGACCTGGGTCATTCACCTTCTCAACAGCTGGACCATGGTGATGAATGTCAACATCTTCGAGGACTAGTGGAGAAGCTGAACAGTGATAGAAGAGCACTTCAAAATCTCCTACTCGATAAAGAGTAAGTGAAGGTCTTATTTGAGATGTTGTCCTTTTCTAGGGGTGAAATATTTCTATTGATTGTAGTCAGTTCTTCATATTTTCAGCAAAAAGATGAAACTTGAGGGTCCATTCACTTTTTTTCTTTCAAAAGCTTTTATTAGTCAAATCAGTTTTGTAAATATATGATATAGAAATATGGGCAAGTCATAAGATGGGAATTGAGAATTTCCTTTTGTTTCTCAAATGCACCTCCAAAGCATGTTTTTGTGTGTATTTGTTTTGCCAGCCACACTTGAAAGCCATTAAGTGTTGTAGGCAGCACTTCTTATAGGAGTTTTGCTGTAAATTTTTGGTCTTGCTTTTTCAACATTGGCTTTGTCCTACTCTGCCACTTGCTCCATTGAAGTCTGCCTTTTGCCATCTGATGTACTATGTCTTCTGTTCTCCTCAGTAAGCAATTTATTTGCAGTTTGTGTTGCTTAGTCTAGTTCTGTGTGTCAATGCACAGGGTCAGGCATGTTAATCTGGCCATGAGCAGAGATGTGCACACAATTCTGTGTGGTTAATAAGATGCTCACCCTTCTGTGCCAGCTCCCCTTTAAACAAAAATGCATAGCAAGAGCATGCAAAAAGCAAGCACACCTCGTTTCTGAAAAAGATGTTTCCTTTATTTGTTTAAAAGGAAAAAAATAAACATTCCAAATTAGAAGAAGCCAATTTTATTTAGAAGTTTAAATAAAAAGTAACTACTCTCCCTTGGAATAGGAATGACATAGGTATTCCTTAGGTCTCCTTATTCCTGTATAGATCAGAGATCAAGCAGTTACTGCAGGCTAAGGCTGAAGCAGCTCTGGAGCTGCAGAAGTTGCTGGATGAGAAGAAAGAAAAGAATAAAGAAGAGCAGACACTAAGGTATTGTCCTCTGTATAGCAGTGGGTTTTTTTGTGTTTTTGTTTTTTTTTTTTCAAAATCAAAAAAAAAAAAAATGCCTGTTCAAGTACAATTCTCTTCTGAAGTGGCTGCGAATCTGTAGGAGGTCTTCTGAACTGTGGGCAGCTGAAGCAGTTTTGCTTAAATGATAGTGATGGGATAAGTTACTAGGAATCCCAGTAAGTCAGGACTTTGCTACAGCTTTATAGTTACCAGTCATCAGTTCAGATCAAGGTGGATTATTAGTAGTATTAAGGGTAGCATTGTAACCGTGTGTTTTTTGTATTTATTTTTTAATTTTATTTTAGCATAAGGCTGTCTTGTTTCTTGAAAATTGATATTCCATGTCTGTTACCATGATACATGTATCACATAGTATTGATTTTCCGAGCACGATTTTCTGCTTTAGCCTTAAAATAAAACAAAACAAAAACGATGCTCTGACCTCGTGACTCTATCTTCAATATATGCAAACAATAGCAACAGCAGTTTCTAACTCTGTGTATCTTTGCCTCATCTCTTGGCCATAGAGAGGAAATCCAGAACCCTACACAGAAAATGGGGCAGTTGGAGCCAAAATTCAAGGAAGACGAGAGACAAGAGGCAGATGATAACAGTAAGGTACAGGCTCAACTATTCTTTTTCCCCTCCTAGCTTCTAACTAATATCTTGCAAATTGAGCTGATGAAGTCTGTATAGCTGCTAGATGCTGCTAGGTAGTCTTTTTTTTATCCCCTTTGAATTTAAATTTTTATAGAGTTGAGCTATTTATAGCATCCCTCTGGATTTTCCATTATCTAATAAATATAATTGAGTTTATAGGGCAGCCATTCTAACTGTGCAGGCTTACATGGGGCCTCACTAATCCAACTGGTTATTTTTATGAAATCTGAGGAAACTTGATCTTGCAACCTTCCATCCCTCTTAACTGGCCAGTGGTGATGAACTGGGATTGACAGATGTGTTTTTGTTTAGATGCAGTGTGGTCTGGCTACTCTCTTTTCATTAGAAACTAGATGAAAAGCGTTACTTGGGATTTGACCACTTTGTACTTAAAAAATAAATAGACCCTGAAATTATGCATAAACTGAAATGTGAATAAAAATGTCCACTGCTTTAAGAGGTAGCTGTTTCTTGATATACTGTGCAGTTTTGTGAGAATTGGTTTTAGGTTTTGTGTTATAGGCTGATGGATGCTAGATGATGTTTTGAATACCAAATAACTTGAGTTTAAAAAAGCAGCCAATAAACAGCCCATTTTTCCTCAGCAGGCTATATATATTCTTGGCCAGTAACCATCCATTTATTGAAATGCTCCCATTATTTGTAATTATCACTAAGTTCCTACCGATTTTTCATTTTGATAGTAGGTTGTCATTTTTTATATAATGTGATCCATTTACTAAACTTCAGCCTGTAGCTCAGCATTTTAAAGGTTATAAATAAATCCCTTTCACAGAATCAAGAGTCTTTTTCAGACTGTATAAAATCTCTTGTTCCCCGACTAACAATTTTATACCAACACATGAAATTACTCTTTTAAAGATGCAGTTTTGACTTGTATTTGGCAAGTGAAATGAATCAATTAGCTTTTTGACTATAAACAAACATTTCTGTGAGCATTTTGGCTTTATCAAATACTGACATTATGTATTAAAAATTTCAAAGCACACTAAGCCTTCATGTGTTATAATAGTGACTGTTATTATAATAGTGACTTTTTTTAACATGTAATTGTATGGTGAGTAATTTGGCAAGAGGTTTTATGCATTCATGTAGTGGTGTGGTAGGTCTGTGTGAACTGCAGTGGTGGGGACAGAGGTGTCTAGCCATCATAAATACATTTTGTAAGTCCAAGTTAAGAGAACCTGCAAAATAATTTGGTGAGCACAGCTAAAGATGTCTAATAATTGCCAGTCTTGTCTTTTCACTGTAGCTTCTGTTAAAGTGCCCAGTTGGGCTCTCTTGTTCACGCATTTTGCCTAGTTAGAGATTAAGAGCTACTTGGATTGTTTCCCTAGTGAAGTCTTTCTGCAGCTCCTTTGTGATTCAGAAGCTGACTAATGTTTTAAGATTATCACTTGAGCTAGGAAGTAGTTCAGACTGATGTGAATTCAGCCTTAAACTTTAGATGACTGTGTGTTTTGGATATCATTATTAAGAATCGAAAGGAACAGATGGCCAGAGGTGGAGGGTGCACCGTCATCTCAGGAGAAATAACAAGAAAAAAACCTTGTTTTCTTTTAGGTTGCTCTCTCCTTTCTTCCTCTAGTTAACTCGTTTGTGCAAGATGGGAGAATTATGCCAATTCATACAAAGCTCTTGGTCTCCTTATGGTCACATGATGGCCAACTCATCAGTGAGCTAAGCAGTTGGTTAGGGGCCACAGCTGCCAGGATGAGATGCAAGAAAACACCTAGGTTAATTAGTACTAATCTTTGGTGGAGAAGGATTGCAAAATCAGATATCCTGATGTTAGATGCCAGTATGTCAGTAAAATACAAACCATTTCTCATCAACAAAGCAAGTAGTGTTCACTTTGGGGGCTTCTGTTGTTCTAGAAAAATAGAAGTTTGCATAAATGAAAACCTGTTCAGCTCCCATGCTCTGTTAACAACTAAAATGGGAGCAACTACATATTTTTATTGTAGGAGTCACCTAGATGATGACTATGAACACAGCAGTATTCAAAATTAAAATTTTCTTCCTTAACTTCCTTCCACCTTCTGGTCAAGATAAGCATTTAGCATCTTTCTGATACTGATTTCTCCGAGTCAGTCAGAACCCGTCTACCTCATGTAATTCAAACCTGTGTCTTCGATGTACTAAGTTAAGGGTTCTCTTTCTCAGTCTTCACTGCTCTGCATGCTTAAAAGCAAAGATCACAGGAGGGACCAAGCAGCCCAACTCATCCAGAAGCGGTGGAGGATGTACCAAAACAAGGTGAGATTCTCCTGTCGAGAGGAGATAGGAGTATCCTCCTTCCATCTTGATGCTGTTTCAGAATCTAGGAGGCACCTTCCTATCTCCTTTAACTTTCCAGTCGACAATGAAGGTGAAAGACACATAGCTAAAGCCAGCTAGTGTAAGGATTATGGAGTCCTGAAGTGCCAAACTTTTAATTTCAGTTTATTATTAAAGAAAGTGTTAGTCAGACATTGACCACTTTCCATTGTGATTGCTTTTAAAATGAAATGCAGGATTTCAGTTTTGAAATGATCTTCTAATTTGGAGGATTTATAGTTCAGATAACACCTTTACATCTGGTTGGTTTCTCATATAACCATACATACATATAGAACATATGAAAACATATCTAGCTACCACAGTGCTAACTTCCATGCAGAGAGAGATGTACAGTGTGACTTGGAATGCTAGCAGAGGGGGAAAAGTGGGTATTTGGCACCTACACACCTCTTATGAATTACCAGAAGAGCATTTCAGAACTCAAACATTGTTTTACTTTTTTATTGTAGCAGGCTTTTAGACAACAGCAAAATTTGTTAGAAATTAGAATATAGTAAAAGGCTTGAAATAAGGATTAAATTCTTCTGAAAGATCATATAAAGTTTTAGGAAAGCATTTTAAGATGAGAAGTTTGCAATTATTTGTAATGTATGTTGCTTTTTCCAGGTCAGATAATGCTATACATAGGCTTGTGTCCAAAATGGCTGACTTCGGTAACTAAGTATAGATGAAAAGTTCATTTCTTTGCTGCTTTAACCTTTGCACAAATCCACAGCTATACAGGAAGTTCTGTGGGCTGAGGTACAGTCAAATAGGACCAAATAGCACAAGTCATTACCATTAAGTATTGTTTTGTTAGCAAACAGCATAGTGCTGCATTTTTCCTATGTATGGGACATAAGACACAAGGAAGGGCATGTTAGTGCTTCTTACCAAACTAAACAGAAAACAATTATCCACAGAGCTCATTTCAGAAAGTTCCTTTAAGGGGTGAAAAGATTTTCTCCTCAGATTTGCAGTTTGAGTTTTCAGGGGAAGATAGGACAGGTGTTCTGTTTTATGTGTCATTTAATTGATCTTTTATGATTTGTAAGAAAAAAAGAAACTATTTTGGGAAATCCTTATTGCATAAAATGTTTATATATTTGACACTAACTCAGACATTTCCCATTTCAGAAACAAGAAATGGCTCTGGATGAGGTGAGTGTGTTTATGACACCCAACTGAATAGTAAATCAGATTTAATTTACTTCAAAGCATAAACAAATAGTTTTTCATTTTTAAAGAGGTTTTGTTATGAGATGAACTGTTACACCAAGAGCATGTTAGCTGTTCAAATTGGTTTATAATCTACCTTGTGACATTCCTGTTTTGTCTGACAATTTTACTAAATGTTCACTTTGTGGTTTCAACTTTTCTGTGCTTGGTTCCTTCTGAAGAATGATTGATTCTGAAAAAGTAGAACAAAATTTGATGCAAAGAGACAAAAGGTGTTTCTGTGTGAGATGATTCTAATAATGCTTTCTGTTTCTCTGTGGTGCATTTTTCCTTCAAAAAGATTTAAAGTTGGAATTTGAAGTCTCTGCTAAGGTGAAACATCTTTGAGTATTTTGGAGAAACTGAATTTTAATTTGACAAACTAATCATTTTTTTGATAAGCATTTTGCATAAAGTTTTTGATTAGGCTATTTTTCAAATAGTACAATATAGTATCTTAGAATTATTTCTTCTACAACATTAAAAATTTTTCTTTTGTAAATTGGAAAGAATTCTAACAACATGACCCAAATGTGCTGTTTTACATCTAGATGCTTTTTGTCAATTAGAAGCAATTAAAATCTCTCAGCAGAGAAAAGGCTTCTGTTCAGCATAACCATCACAACAACATCTCTCAGACTTGACTTGATTTCTGATCACAACACAGCATCACGAAGCCTGATGGGTAGCCAGAATCCAAGATGGAAATAGGTGCAGGGTTTTATATCTGTGAAATATAGGCTATTGTTGGCCACTGGTATTTAATGCCGTTTATCAGGATCAATCGTACAACTCTAAACCATAGAGTATGGATATTAAGGGTATTTTTTTTTTTTTTTTTTTTTTTTTTCTAAATCTGTTACAGGCTGGAGATCTTCTGGATTATGGCAGAATACTTGTGAAGTAGTAGCTGAGTAGGGAAAAGGGTTGTTTTCTGCGTAATACCTTTTTCCTCTGGACTCTTGTTTTAATTTGTAACTGCCATCTTTCAAGGGAACTAACATCTATTTATTTCTTTCTGTGCTAGACGGTTGTTGTGCTTCAGGCAGCTTTCAGAGGACATTTAGCTCGGCTGAAACTGTTACTGAGTAACAGGATGCATGATGCAAAATCTCAAAACATGCATAACCTTGGAAACAAGGTAATTGTTGTGGCAAATATGTATCCAGGTATAATGTGTATCTGTGTTTTCCAAATACTTTTTATTTTTTTCATGTAAAGTCCTATATTTTCAGGCCTAATTCTTTGGATCAAGCAGTGGGTTTGTTTTAATGCACTGGTTGCCAGTGCCATTGTAATTCCAAAAAAAGATATTAAAGTAATAAACTAATTCCCTGGCCTTCCTTTTCCCTGTCTTTACTTAGCAGTTTTCCTTAGAAGTAAAGCTTGTAAGTAAAGGAATCTTGTATGGGGCACACTCTGCTGAAGGCTTGCAGTGTCCACAGTTTACAACATGCTTTCCCCAGATTGTCCAACTCTGAATGTGAAAAAATTTCCTTACCAACTAAAGAGTTCCTGTAAATCATTTGCCAGCTTATCTGAACATCCTTTAGACCTTGAGCAGGCTAAAATTAATTTGTAATTCTCCATCCAGGTTGTCCATCTGGCTGCTCTTTACATGTACTTTTACCTCAGCAAACTGGTCCTGAATGCTCCTGCTTGATAAAAGCAGAAAGCATCCTTTGTGGAGGCTGCCTTATATCCTATGGCTTTAGAAGGTTTCCTTTCCAGAAATTAAATGAGCTTTCCTTGCAGCTGTCTACTCTTTCATTGAATACAGATGCTTCAAAGCTTGTATGATGATAACATTCACCTTACTGCTGAGTTAGTATTGTAGAACCTTAAAGATGGCAATTTTTGCTCTACTGCCTGTTGATAGCGTTTCCCCAATCAGGAGTAAAATTGTCAAAGGTTTTGTCGAGCTTCTGTGCAATTTGTAAAAGGTCAGTTTTCTTTGATCTGATTGCCCTGTAGGACTCCTGCGTGTCTCCTGGGTCAAACACTTTGAGCTTGTCATCTAACTGCAAGGAAGAAGAGGAGATGGTGACATTCATCCAGTCTGTTTTCAGGGCTCACTTAGCACGTAACGGACTGCCTGAGGAGAGGTGAGCTGGGAAATAGGTATTTCTGCAAAACACAATAGCAGGGTTGTTTTCACTTTAGTGAAATAACTTCTCTTAAAAAATCGATTGCTCTGAAATTCATGTCTGTTCTAATAGCTTCATGTAAATGAATCTAAAGAGCTATTACATAAAAGTTAAGGGTTATGTGAAGGTAGAACAGAGAGCAGCTAGAATAGAGCCACATGAGCAGCCCAGTGGCTTTTCTAAGCAAGAGCACAGTTATCTGCCTATTTCTTAGATCTGTGGTGACTCTTGTCTTAAATTACTTCTGTCATTTACCGCTCTGCAAGTCTTAAATTCTGACTGCTATGGTTACAAGGAGAGTCACACATCAGTCACCTCATATTGGTGTCTGAGCTCACTTAGGCAAGTGACAAGCTTTTTACCTCTTTGAGACTAGCAACACAAGCAACTTTTGTGTGTCCACCCTGAAGACAGACTGAAATTCCTGTTTTGTGCCTCACACTGTGCAATTTGTCTTTTTGCAGACCCTGTGTCTCCAGTGCGATAAGTGAGGAGGCAGGTTCTGCTATTAACATTAGGGAGAGGTGCTCACCAGAAGTCAGGAGACGTTCTTCAGTCTTCACATTGCCTCTTTCTGGTAATCTCATTTCCCTCTGTGTGGGCTATGAGTGGGTGCTCACAGTTTCTGAAGAGAATATCTGCATGTGCAGGCACGAGTGCACGTGCATGCTTTTACACTCTTTTTGTGTGTATTTTAATTTGATGACATATTGCTTATGTTGGCAAGTGCAGTCTCTTAAGAAAAGAGAAGCCTTGACAGTACCAGAACCAGCTTCCTCACAGTGCTTTACTGCCTTGTCACAGCTGTGGTTTGGAAGGTCTCACTCTGGGGTGAATGGTTGTTATCCAAGGAACATGGTTTTCCCTGATGTGGCCTCTCTACTTCCTCTTCAGTCCTCCTCCTTGTTCTGTATGGTACTTCCCACTGTTTTGGGGGCTCTAAGCTATAGACAAATTGAGAGCATTTTCACCTTCCTAAGTTAGTTTCTTAAGAGGAGAGACATCTGGTAAAAAGAACCATCCTAGTCAGCCATTTGTATTTAGTCATATTTTTCAGCAGTCTTCGTTTACTGCAGGAAGAGGGAAAAAAATGAAGTGTTGAATAACCTTGCCAGCTAGTACTGCTACATCACAAATTAGGAAAATCTTGGTTTTTAATGGCCTTTATGCAGCTTGGTTTCCTTCCTGAGTTCTGCATTGCTGCCCATCTCAAGATAGAGTTAAATCCAAAGAGGCTTTAAAGGGGATGTTAAAAATGCTGAGTAGAAGAGGCAAAACAATGATGCAGATAAGGCAGCCTTAGACATGTAACTTCAAAGGAGTTAAAAATAAACAGAAAATGGCTTATTTCATCCAAAGCAGGATATTTTATGCTTTTATGGACAAGCTGGAGGGAAAAAAAAGAGCAGTTTTGAGGATGACCTGAGAAGCATTCCTTGTTTTTGTCAGTGAGAAGCTGAGAGTCCCTGCAGACTTGCTCAGGAACAGAGCATGCTGAAAGCAGCCCAGCAGTTCCTCTAGGATATGATTTTTGGAATCAGCTGAGTCTGCCTGGGTTGTGAATACCGAGGTTACCCTTCAGTGAAAGAAAATGCATGTAAAAAGCTTTATTGTATTCCATGCTCAGCAGCTCGTTTTACTTCTTGGTGAAGGAGTAGGTAGCATATTTTTTCTGAAGATGTTTTAGTTTTGAGTGATTTTTAGTTACGTCTACTGAAGGTATCGAGAAGAAAAACCTTTGCAGCATCCTGTTGTGCCTAAGCTTCGCTGCAGTAGTCATTGCTGCTACTCTCAGGCTAAACCCAGAGTAGATGAATTGTAAAATGCTGCCCAAAGAGAATGAATCATTTAAGAAAAATGCTTTGTGCCTCTGAAGAAGGAATTGCAAGACCAAAAGAAGGATATAAGATGAAGCTTGTCTGGTAAATGCAGTACTTTCTCTGCTAGCAGAGCACTATCATTGTTTAACCTTGAAGTTTCCAAAGCTATCTTTTTATTGCAGATGATGAAGGCAATAAATTGGTGAGTAAAGAATTTGTGGAGGAATTTGTACCAGAAGAGAGAGAGAAGGGGGCACAAGAACTCAACCGTTCTTTCTTGAAGGCCTCTTGTGGTAAATATCAGAAAGGAGAGACTGGAAGCAAAGAGGGTTATATTTATTTCTGTTAATATGGGAGATGTTTTCAGATTTCAGGAAGGTGGTAGAACCTACCTAGTTAGCTTTTGAAGAAGCATACTGGATGTGTGTTTCTGTAACTACGAGAGTGCATAAAAGCACTAGTTTTAGGGCCTACTCCAAAATAGCTCAGTGAACTATTCCTCTCAGTGCTTTGGATGGCTTAATCAAACTTTTGCAGGACATGTCAGAAAAACCTACTGAAGGATGCAGAGCGTTTATACAGAGCATAAATACCACTTCTGTGAAGAAACACGATTCCTTTGCAACTTGATTGGTTGTAACAGTTTTGTTTGGTTTTTTTTTTTGCCATTTGAATCCATTTGGCCTCAACATATTAAAGGTAACTACAAGTCCCATATCTGTCATTCCTAGTTCGTAATTGATGTAAAAATCCTCTAGCAAATTTGGCTTTTGGAGTAATGCACTACACTGTTCATTCTGCATCTTGGAAAGTACATTAACGGCACACTGTTAAACAGCTGAGTGATTTAAAGAGATCAAATTCCTTTAGCTTTAAGTCATGCAGCTGTTGAACAAGCTATTGCTCCTCTCTGAAAAGATTTATCTCCCAGAGCAGAGGAAAATGAATTGAGAATACCTATTGTGGCAAGAGGAATTGATAAGTAACAGGCCATACACTGATCTTTGACCCTGGAATAGAGGGGAAAATGGAAGGCACCAGACATGACATGGGGCTCTTGATGAAATAAGAGGTTCTTGACAAATATTAAAACTTATAGTTCAAAAGCAACTGGAATGAGAAATAAGGAAAGGAGATTTCAACAAGTCCTGAATTGGAAAAAGGGTGACAGACAGAGCCTGTGGATGGAATGGAGGAATGCAAAGAGCCTGTTATACAGACCATGAGCTTAACCCACAGAAGCAGACATGACTTTAAGTGAAATTTGGAGGATGGAGGGAAGGAAGAGGGAATCTGAATCATGTCCACAAGTATCTTCTTTCCGTCAGTCAGCAGATACACATAACGGCTCATAGAATCACAGAATGCTTAAGGTTGGAAGGGACCTCTAGAGATCATCTAGTCCAACCCCCCTGCACGCACAGGGTCACCTAGAGCTTGTGGCACAGGGTGGCATCCAAGCGGGTTTGGAAGATCTCCAGAGAAGGAGACTCCACAACCTCTCTGGGCAGCCTGTTCCAGTGCTCTGTCACCCTCACTGGCAAGAAATTTTTCCTTAAATTCCTGTGGAACTTTTGGTGCTTCAGTTTGTGGCCATTTCCTCTAGTCCTATCAGTGGCCACCACTGAGAAGAGGCCGGCCCCTGCCTCCCTTGAGGTACTTATAGATTTTCAGGAAGGTTTACGGACCAGAAGTACCATCAGTAAAGATGGGTAAAGAGAGCTTTTGGAAGCAGACACAGTAACCAGAAGATGCAACTCCAACAGTAAACAGATATTATATGTGAAATGCTTAAAACTGACCAAATTACTCTGAACATTATACCCTACTCCTGATGTCTGAGATTTTCTTATCCTCATGTTCAGTTTAAAATACTTCAGAGTGACAACTTTATCTTTGTGTTTGTGAAGGAGGTCACTACACTGATTAGAGTTGAGGGTTTTATGTAAATACACTATGATCTCAGAGAAGCCTCAAACTGACTTAAGAGTTGTACCCAAGGAGTGAACAGTAACATGCAGAAAGAAATGCTGCTCTTACTCAAGACTGATATGCAGATATAGGACATATGCTTCCTCCTTGCCATTCCTCTGACAGAATGAAACTAAAAGCTAAATTTCAGACTGCATTGTTATTATATGTTCAGCTTTTTGGGAAGCAGCAAAAATGGATTTACTAACCTCTAAGGAGTGTATAATAATCTTCAAAACTGTTTTAGAAGGCAGGTTTTAATGACAAGCTAAGCAGTATTGAATGATATAGGTCTTCTGCAAGAGCTTTCTTTTTTCTCTCTTTTTTTTTTTTTTTTAAACACAGAAGCAACTACTACTGTGATGAAAACAATATATAAAAAGGCCACAATGCTAAACCAGGATTATATGCATTTAAGTTAGGCAGTATATAAGGCTCTTTAAAACACATTTCCATGCTTACAATTCCTATCAAAATAATTCCAAAAGGATAGTGAAATTAAATGACTTATTGCAAAATCTATTTTCATTGAAAGTTTAAGATCATTACAAGATCTAGAGGTCACAGTGCAAGTTTGGCCTTGGAATGAATGAAGCCAGAGCTTGTTCAAGAGCTGCATGACTTAAAGCTAAAGGAATCTGATAGCTTTAAATCACTCAGCTGTTTAGCAAGCTCCTTCCTGAAAGTACTTTCCAAGCTGCAGAATGACCAGTGTAGTGCATTATTCTAAAAGCCAATTTCACTTGACAGCTATTAATACTTCCTAGCATAGCACCATTCTGCACCAAGAGGAGAACTGGTACTTGGAGCTGAAAAATAGGTATTAATGGCTGTCGTCACTGAGGTCATAGATCTCTTAGAGAGGGGATTAAAGCCACTGGTTCTTCTCATCAGATGCAAGGGGTCTTGTAGATGTGCGTTTAGTCCCTTGGATTTTTCAGGTTCTGCTGGAATTGTTAGGGTTCTCCCTAACATGTCTTAAGCATTTCTTCAGATGTTGTATTAATGACATGAATTGAGGTAGCATTAAATTGAGTATAGAGCCATGCATCCAAAAAATAGCAAAGAAGCAGAGGAAAAAAAAAAAAAGGCATTTTTTTCTTATCTATGGCAGTATAGCATGCAAATACTGTTTTGGGTATTTCACAGACGTAAGAAGGAAGGACATTGTCACTCAGAGCGTCGATCTTTTTTTTCTCATTGTTTTTCCATTTCTCTATCCATGTCTGGCTGAAGTTCTTATCATGATCTTTCTGCTTGGCTTAAGCATGCTTGGGTCATTTTTTCCCATTCTGGCTTTCTAATAAATAGATATTTTTATGCCTTGAAATGGCTTTAGTATCAAATTGCTTTGCTTTGTGGTGCGTAACCACTTGCAAAGATTTAAAGACAATAAGATGAAACACACATGGTCAGTATGTTAACACTTGCTATGCCCTTTCATTAAAGGGAAAAGGGAATCATACATGTAGGTAAAAATAGATCAAAGTTATTCATAACTATAGGTAATTCTAGAAACTTAATGGCCCAGAGAATATTACAGTTCCCACAAGGGCTTGTTTTTGTCAGTGCTGTTTATTGATGCTGTTGTTTCCTTTGCAGTTGTTTCAGCCAGGTCCTCTCAGAAGCAGCCAGAGCTCCTGCTGCCTCTGACTCTGGATGAAGCTCACTCAGACGATTCAGATGATGTTGTTGTCGTCTCTCCTCTGCTGCAGATGAAGAAAAACTATACTCACTTTTAAGTTTTGGTAATGGGCTCTCATGACTTTGAGTTATCTGATTCACCAACAAAAATATTTCTGCTACAACAAATCATTCCAAGCGTGGAAAAAAAAGTGGGGATATTAATCTATGATTGTCATTATTTAAGCCCTAAATACATCATTCTGTTTGTGTCATCTCAGCAGCCTGTATGGCTAAACCCCACTGACTGACTGCTCTCCTTATCCTTATGGTATGCAGGGGGAGTTTACATTTAAAAACACAAAAAAAATTGTAATATTTTGCTTTGCAATGAGGATTATAAGTTCAATTGCCAGCCTTAAATGAAAACAATAAAACCTTAATCTATTTCATGTCAAACAAAGTAATTTTGTTTGAGACCAACTAAAATATTTAATTGGAAAGTAAAAAGTAAGTTGTTTCGATTTTCAGATCATGTGTGTGAAGGAGATTAGCTTATATTTGCTAAAAAGTCCTCTCTGTTTAAAAATGTTATTATGCCATATTTTAATATGTATCTTGGGGGGTTTATACTAATTATATGCAGTCTATGCAGACTTTGTTAAGGCTTTCAGAAAGCCTCTGTTGTAGGGCTATTCTAGGCCTACTGTATCTGTAGGGTTTTCTTTATTTATTGCTTTTTCCAAGTGGATTTGCTATAACTTTTTATAGTACTATTTTGTAGTTGAAATATCTGATCATGTAATCAGTTTTTCTATATTTGTCAGAAAAGGTACGTAATAGCAGGAGCACTCTGTGAAGGGTGGCCTTGTGACTCCTTTTTCTGCGTACATACCAAATACAAGTGGATTATGCAGGGTCATCTCTAATAAGTGAAGACATTTGGCATAGGAGATATGTTGCTTTACGCCCTGCTTTAGCACACTGAAAGTCTTACGTAGCTTGACTGCTCGTACGCTGAGCGTGGCGGGGTTTTAATTTTGCTTTGCTGTAGTTCATACGTATGTGCGTACGCCGATCTGTCCTGCAAGTGCACAATAAGTCCCCTCCCAAGGTGGGAGAGGCTTCACAGGGCCTAGCCTTCTTCTGTCACTAGATGAAGGCATGAATCATAGCATCATTATGGCTGGAAAAGACCTTCAGGATCATGGAGTCCAACCGTAAACCCTTCAACACCATGCCTGGTAAGCCATGTCCATGGGGTGACCATGGGGTGTCTGCTGGAAAGCACTGGCACTGTGTCCTGAGGGACGTGGACTGGGATGAGCACAGAATACAAAACACAGGCCACACAGATGGTTTAAGTACAGAATGGGGTGGATTGTCTTATAATAGACCTTGAACCTACCTCCAGAAGGAACAGTAATTGACAATGTTATTAGCAGACTCCATATTAAAAAGAAAGAAAGGGCACTGGAGAACATAATCAGAACAGTCTTTCCAGATCTGGTGTGCGCATGGTACCTCTTCTTGCCCGGAAACAGGACTTTACAGCCCAGACTATCATGTCAACATCCATGCTAAGCATTAAAATGTTTCTTAAAAGGTAAACTGGATGAATTAGGTGATATTTGCTGGAAAGAAATTTTAATTTTACAAACATACAGTGAAGGTTGATGGACACTGTAATGGTTTCTTTGTCATCAAGAAGTACTAAAGTTTCTTGTAAACACAAAGCACAATTTTAAATACAAGATTTTATCACCTTTTCTCCCCTTCTATTTTAAATTAAAAATCTTTTGCCACTGTTTTGCAGAATACTAATAAGTCAGAGCCGTCTCAGTTCTTTGATTCCAACGAAGCACTATCTGAGGCTTATCATAGTTCATGCCAGTACTTGCAGCCAAAGAGGAAACTGGATGGCTGCAGCACAATGCAGCTGATTTCATTTAATCCCATCAGTGGAAATGCTGCCTGTGCTATTTCCAAGGGCGGTTTTGGGAGCTCTCCATACCAAAGCACTCTGAAGAACGTCATTTACAGTCGCGTTCAGTAAGTTTTTCCTGCTGTTACTTATTGACCGTCATCTGCAAAAGGATAAAATATATATATAATAAAAGGGACAAAACCCTCTTGGCGGAAGAGAAACTAAAGCTTAGGACTTAGATGTTGAGGAGAGGGTAGGGTGTTTGTCGGGAGCAAGACTAGTACAAAATACCTACAGAGCTGATGGCATATATGGAAATACTTGGATGGCAAATAAAATGAAGACCATATTCTTTCACTTCACTGTGCTCTAGTAAAGAACTATTGTGAGGGTGTCAGGAAGTAGAAAGAGTAGAAAGGCTTCCATTTTAACTGAGCATATTGCTAGCAGGATAGGCAAGTTATAGGATAGGGAGGGAAGAGCACCTTGATAGGACCCAAAGACACAGAGAAAAATAAGGGTGAAAAGGAGCAAATGTCTGCTGGAATGAGCTGAAATCTATCTGGAACTTCCCAAGTTCAAGTTTGCCAACAGCCACTAAAAATGTGGTGTCTGCTTGAGTAGACTGCAGGCTTGTAATATTAGTTTGGAAGTTAACTATATGATCACTGCGTATCGAAAGTTTGGTGTGATAGAGTATTAGTAGCCTATAATGTTGTTTCTTCATATGCTTTAGTGGAATATGTTGAAAGGAGTAATGGTTGACTCTGTAGGCTTCATTCTCTCATTGTGTTTCTGAACACAAATACCTGTAGATCTGGGAAAAGGTATGAAAATGAAAGAAGAAAAATATAATTTCAGAGTAAATGGCACCTTGCCTTCCCTCAGCTCAACAGGGAGCAAGGACAACAAAAATGTGTGGCTCAGACCCGTCAAGATAGGCCCTATACAAATACATTCCGTTTCTGAGAAATGCCGTCTGTAGAAAGCACTGATAACCTTGTGGGGGCGTCAAGGTCTTGAATTAAAATTAAACTCCATTGTAACATACCTAATCTAATAGCGTTCTTCCCGTTCTGCTGGGATACAAGTTCTGCATGGGATAATATTGCCTACTTAAAGCCTTTTGGAATTCACAGTAGCGTTTAAGTGGTGATCGTGTGTGAATATTGAAATCTGACTTTCATGAAATGCCTTTCTCAATGATCTCTTTTTGTCCTCTAAGAGCCTATGCCTGTAAATATTGACACTGGCATCCAAATCTGATAAACATGTTAGTTTTTTACATGGCTATAAAAATAATCCCTACGCAAGCAACTTTTAAGGTAGCTGAAATGTGAAGCTTTAATCTTGGCACATGAGAAAGAGCCATTAATTTTTATGATCATCTTAATATTTAGAACTGTGCAAATCTTGTATGTAATTTATTTTTGGGTCTTTTAACATTTAAAAGACTTGTCATGTATTTTCTCCCAATTGCTGAACTTTCAAATAAAGTTAAAGTGTGTAACTGAATTGTTCCTGCCTTCCTACTGCAGTTCCTGCGTTTGCATTGCTGCTCTCGCCTGTGCTGCATGGGAGCTGTGCTCCTGCTGCACTCCTTCTGCACCCGGCTTGACTTTTTACCTCCCGTGTTTTGCTGAGCCAGTTCCTGCTAGTCCTGTGTCTTTCATTCTGCAGTGAGGTTAGCAAAAAGTTAACTCCTACACACGTAGGGTTGGGATTCCTCTTTAGGATGCATTCAAGATCATCCCAGCAATAGAGTGAATGGTCTCCTTGATCACAGGCCTCGTGGACTTGCCAAAAATAGTGGACTTTTGCGTTCAGCCTTGGCATCTGGTCTTTTATTTAAAAGAGGAATCCTTTCTAAAAATAATGATGTTGCTTCAGATGTGTTTGTGGCAGTTTATGGAGATCTGGTGGAAGGACCCAACCAGGGTCAATGAAATAGATGATCCTGTTGACTGCTGTGAAGATGTGGGAATCCTGTTGGCATCTTACTGGCACACTGAGTCTGTGCTGTAGAACTAAGAACAGAACTGTAATGGTACAAGTCTGAAACTATTGATGTTTGATAAATGTTCTCCTCTAACTTTCACTTCTTAATTTTCTTCTTTACTTTCCTGGCATGTGCTCTGGTTTCCTTAGCAAAAAAAAAGAAAAATAGTTTTAAATGTGAAACACTGGAGGTAAGTCAAGCTGCATGAAAGGAAAAATGTTGATGTGATTTCTTGGAGCAGGTTATTCTTGAATTCACTTGAAAGCAGTTAAGTGTTCACACTAGTTGTATTAAGCCGTACTTGGGCTTTTTCTGAACTGAGTGCCCTTAATTCCTGCAAGCTTTCTCTGCATCTGCCTATAGTAGGTTTGTCAGCTAAGTAATTGCCTTCCCCACAAACACTTCTAAAGGAAAAAAATTTTTTTAAAAATCTCATTCATGCTATGGGCATCAATAAGACCTGCAGAGAGCAAAACGGCCACCTTAGGCTCCAGATTATTAGGGGAGTGTTTTCAGGCATGATTGATGGAGCTGGTGCTTCTCCAGCATTTGTCAAAGTGGCTCTTTTCCCAGTAGAGGCAGCAACAAGATCAGTGTCCAAATACTTACCCTGCTCTAGATGTGTCTAAAGCATATTGGCATTTATTTATACATGACCTTTAGCACTTCGTCTGCACCGTGTTTGAAGGAACAGCCTTGAAAGGCAAGGGTTGATTTGTTCTTTTCATTAACTCTGTGCTGGTTTTGGTAGGGAGGATTTTATTCTACTAATTAAGTTGTATTCTGCTCTTCTTGCCCTTTCCACTGCTTGGCTTTGCTAATTACTTTTTTTTTTTTCTCTTCCAAATTTGAGAGCATTTGTACGCACACATCTTTCCTGGTCTCTAGTGTTTGTGTTGCTACATGCACAGGAGCTCTGTATAAACAAAACTTCCCCTCTCAAGATGTTGCTCAGACCGTAACAGCTCCCCAACTATTCATTGGATTTCTTGTCAACCTGCCTCGAAGCCACCTAGCACTGGGTACCACATAAGCCCCTTTAGGGCTTCTATTCTTGGTAGTTTGAGCAGATGTGTCATAAAATCTTGATGCTCAAAATGGCGTGGAAGGAGGGACACTGTGTCCCTCGCTATGGGCAAGGTAACAGCCCACCTGGGTGTCCCCTGTATCCCGTCTCAGCACATAAGTTCTGCAGAGATTGAGGCTTTGCTTGGAAGCCTTTCCTGTAGCAGGAGCTGAGAAATGAAATACTGTGAAACCTGTCATCTGGTTACAGTATGGCTGTAAAATAAAAGGGCTATACTTAAATGCCCTCCTGTTATACGTATAGATCATTAGTATAGCTTTTAATAAACAGGGATTGACTACAAATGCTTGTAATAAAGTTACAACGTTCTACACAAAAATTAGCTTAACACTGCCATTATCCAGCAATAATCTTTATTTGTATCTTGGGCAAATTGTGGCAAAGCCTTCTATTCGTCTAACCTGGAATTTTTTCCTGAACAGACTCTCTATAATTTATACATGGAATTGGCAGTTTTCATCCTCCTCTTGGCAGATATTTAATAGCCAAGTATTGCAAATCCATGCTGGTAAGCCTTCATTATTATACAAAATGTACTAGAGTGTTATGAAGAAATATCTTAAATAATTAAACAGAAACGATGACTGACAAAACAAACGAACAAAGTGCAATGTGTGCCGTGTTGTTCCTTCCTTTTTATATTCACTTATTTGCTAATTTGCTGAACTTACTGAACTGCAATGGGTCTTGCTGTGATTAGAGTCTATTTGCCAAGTTCCTTTGTAATTGTTTCTTCGCAATTAACTAAATAATGGAATGTTCTGCGAGTGGCTCTCTGGGGAGAGGAAAGGAGCGGGCAGGTGCTTTTGTGAGAGGTTTTCCACATCTTCCACCCATTTCCCCGGATTTCATGAGGTATAAAAAGAGTGGTAGAACATGAGAGTGAGTATCGCCTCCGAGCAGGAATTGACAGCATTAACCTTTTAAATTTCATTTCTTCGAGTTTGCTTAAAGAGTCATGAGCTGGCCTTGGATGTGGCTAGAGTGCTTTTTTTTTTTTTTTTTTTTTTTTTTTTTTCTTTAACGCCCAAAAGTCCATATAGGACTTCAGAGAAAAGTAATAAGGACCCAAACGCTTGTTCCTTTCTGCAGCTTTTCTCCACACAAGCAGAGTCCATCAAGGTGGGGGAAGCCTCAGTCGGCAGCAACATTGGTGATGCGGCTTCACTGGAAAGAGCAGAGGGCAGAGACCGAGCGATCTGGCAGGAGATGGGGGAGCAGCCCTAGGTTTGTTATTTCCTTTGGCTTTCAGCAAAAAGACCCATTGGAAGCGCTAGGAGGAGGTGGGTGCAATCTAGCTCAGCTTGGCCTAAGGGTTGGGTTTACGGGTGGCAGAGGCAGCAGGATCGGGTGCTGTTACGGAAACGCTGCTGAGACGCGTTGCTCTCGCTGACCTCCCCGTGACCACACATAATTTCGTCCCTAGCCTCAAGAGGGAACTCGTCCATCTGCAACCTGCTGCTCTTGTAATCTGCATTGTTGGCCAAAAGCCTTCATAACACATGTAAGGTCTGGCAGTCAGGGGAAGACTCCTAACTTCACAGTGTATTAAAGTCCAAATTACCACATTCCCCTAGAGAATGTGAGAGAGAATAAGGAGAGCTGGGGTATGGGATCACTACAGCAAAAAGTGAAAAAGTGCTGTTGTGGTATCGCAGCAGCAGCAGAGGTATCTGAAGTCAGAGTCTTGTGAAGAGTGAAAAACAGTATATTCCTAGGAATGTTTTCTTCAGACTATCAGATGGTCTTGGAGAAGTTCTGTCACTGGTTGCCTTATTTTGAAGGTTTAAGCTCCTGCAGTTTAAGCTCCATAGTGCTTTTTATCTTCTTAGTCTTGAATTTTGGACATCTCCCGCTTGTGTGTTTCGTGCAGTGATCCTTTAGCAAAGTTAGCACGCTCTAATATGGCTTTTAGGGTTATTTTTCAGCAGGATTATCATCTAACACGCTGACATTTGCAGTTTGCTTTGGTTGCTTGTAGCACTGCTTTCTACGCAAGGGTGATTTATTGTTAGCTTTTATTCCTGGGATGTCGCAGCAGTGGCTTGTTTGTTCATTTTGCTTCGGCAAAACAGGGAGCACCAATCTGTGCAGGGAGGGAAAGCGGCTGCTGTAGTAGGAAGTACGAGAGCCTTGGTAACTCTCTCGTTGTCCTGTAATCAAGAATTATCTAGACAGGATCAAATGAGAGATGCTAGACTCCTAAGAAAGGCAAACAGGGCTTGCTGAAGTGCCCTGTCATGGCAAGGGTGGCTACTGCTAATTCCTCTTGTTTATCCTTTTGTCTCAGAGTGCTGAATATATTCTTCATTTTAATGTTTTCCCTAAGCATTATGAACAAACACTGGGAGGAATTAAAGCTGTTGATGACTCGGTTTCTTTCTCATCCTAATCCTGACTCTAATGTAATTTTATGCTGTTCTCTCTACCACAAAGGACCGCGCGAGAGGCTGCACGTGAGCCCGGCCGGGGCCGCAGGAAAGCCAGTCTCGCTCAAGGCCCCCCATTCGGAGCCTCAAGCCGCTGCGCTGATGCTCCGCAGCTTGCAGGCCCCTTTAATAGCATCCAGCTTTGCCTGCAATTTGTTCCAAAACGTTTGCTTCGGTTTGATTTACATCGACGCTGTCAAAGGAGACCTCAGCGCTGAGCGCCGGCTGCATCCGCCCCCACTCCGTGTCCGCCGCGTTGCTGCCGAGGCTCCCGGCCCTGCCGCCTAACGGGTTTCTCTGCCCGAAGCCGCCAGCAGCAGCAACATCTGCAGGACGGAGCCCAGCCCGCAGTGACACGAGTGCCCACGTGCCCAAATCCTGGGGCTCACACGGAGGGATCTCCCTCCGAGCGCGGTCCCACAGCTCCTTGTGTTAAGGTTGTTCCAACTGGAGGTGAAATATGTTGGATCATTTGGTTTTAGGAAGATTTCTTCCTCATCCTTGCTGGCACTGTGCGAAAGGGGAAAAGGGAACAAAATAAAGCTGGCTGGGGTTGTGCTGTCCTCCTTCAGAAAAAGCGAGGACTGTTCTCGCAGGAGGGAGTTGACGTTTTGTATCTCACAGCTTCGGATATCTTGTACTTTTCATGTATTGCAGGGCCGTGAACTCTCTGATGTGCGTCTTAACGCTACTTGGGAACGATAAGATTTCTTTGTAGCTATGTTGGTAATATTCATATGAATATCCTGTCCTAGTCAAAAGCTATTGAAACTGATGTTATATTTCAGAACATCAGCAAAAATATTATTTATTCCTTGGTCCAAGTATTTTAAATAGGTGCTATTTTAGCTTTTCCTGCTTGCCTTTTTTATAAGGAATCTCTCAGTGAGGACAGTAGAGAAAGGTGAAGTCCTAGCTGCATGTGGGGAAATTGATAAAGCTTCACCTGCAGAACAGCTGTATTTCTAATCAGCTGCCACCATTTAGGGAAAGAAGGTGATTGGTGTTATCCTTTTCTACAAATAGGATGCAGAGCCCTCCAAAACTTTGTAACTTTGCCTGGTTATAATGGTTTCTAATCCAAAACGGAGCTAATCAGATTAGAGATTCTTGGATGTTGACTTGGGAGACGTTTATTTGAAGACCCCTGGAAGGTTCCAGCTGCAGCTTGAGTTAAGGGCTACTCAAGCCCTCTGCTTGCAGCCCCTTGGTGCTCGAGATACCACAACGTGCTCCGTGCGACAGGAAAAGTTTAGGAGCTCTCGTATTAATGCTGTGCTGTGTGCTTAGAGCACAAATGAAATGATTCGAGGGTTGCCTTTTAATAGAAAACAGAATTTTTTTTTTAATGCATTTCAGTTGCAATGGGAACAATACAGTCTTTGTAACAAAGCCTATGGATTTATGACTGCTGCTGCTTGCTGTTACCTTTCCTATTTTGCTCCGCTTTCTGAAGGTTATCCAAAGGAGTTATTTACTTCAGTTTCCAAGATGTCCCCCCAGGAGGGCATGCTCATATTTTTTACCTTTAATTTTTAAACTAGTTTCGTTCTGCTCTGTTTAGGAAAAAAAAAATGGAAAGATTTTTCTAGTCCTTGGGTCAGTCTCCTGGTCCAAGCGGCTCTGCTGGGAGCCAACGCGGGCAGTATCGGACGGGTCTTGCTTAAGAGCTTAGGCGCTTAATTCACGGCTCCGGTTCCCGCAGCCGTCCAACGCCCCGGGTCCCGTGGAGCTGATACCGCAGGCGGGCGGCCCCGCGCCACGCCAAGGCTTTGAAGGGCGCAGCGGCCAAACGCGAGGCGCTTGGAGGGCTTAATATTTCCAGGAGAGCGGGGCAGATCCGGCGCGTCTGAAAATCGCGCGCGGGGCTCTGGCACACGAGCGGAGAGCGGGTCCGCGGGCATCCCTCTCCC